>VVHJ01063338.1:20728-46532 GCA_015107715.1 Tylochromis polylepis | reverse complement strand
TGGCATTGGACTTGAGCAGACAATCTATTTACAGTGTGCTCAGGGGAGCTTATAAACAAATGTTGAGTAATTTCAGCCAGGAGTAATTACCCTTGCTGCTGACAAGGAGAGTGTGTTAGCACTCCCCTTCACCCTCTGCCCTGTCCAGAAGGCTCCAAGCTTATGTGCAAACACACACACACATATGCGCGCACACACACACACAGAAACTTGATATGCACACAGATATGCACAGTAGAACTTCCTTGCATATGTGTGGCATTGTTCCAGCAGTTAATATGGAAAGCACCCATTCAGGCCCTTGGTTTCATCCTCATATTTAAGGATAAGCCAGTGAAATTCACCTGCATTCTTAGAAGAAGTACTTTTGTTTTCCACTGTAGAGCCTGAATATTTCAAATTAAAAGGGAGTTATACGCTCATATTAAGCAAGGCCAATATTTCAACCAGCAAGGTCAAGTATGTAAAAGTCATTCCAGTTACTGTATTTCCACAAAAAAAAAATATCATAATTTTTGCTGCTATGAATCTGTGTCATCTCCACTGAAGAACAAGAAGTTATTTAATGCAGTAGATTTCAAGCTTTCTTTAGATTCCTTCACACTGGCTACCACAGATCCTTGAGAATCACAAAAAACGGGCTTGCATTTGACATTCCTTTCATTAGAATCACAGTTCTCAAAGTCTGTGCTAATAAGACAAGGACGGAAAACACAATTGCACATTTTATACATCTGCAATTTATGTTACTATACAATCCAGTGGCATTTTGTCAGGACAAGCAAGGAAAGCAGTGCTTGCCTTGTCAAATCTAAAAGCAGACAGAAATTAAATGTACCATAGTAAAGGAAACGCTCTCCTTTCATCTCAACCACCTTGGCCGACAAAAATCTTATTTGCCCCCTTCTAATTTTTGGCTTGTTTGCCACATGTTTACATGTTTCAGAACAAATTACAACAAAGCTAACCCATGTAAATACCAAATGCAGTTTTTGAACGATGATTTCCTTTATCAAGAGAAAAAAAATATCTGATTGTACCACCTTTGGCAGCAAGAACTACAATCAGCCATTTGCATTATCTGGCAGTAAGTCTTTTATGTTGTTGTGAAGAAATTTTGCCCCACTCATCTTTGCAGAATTGTTTTGATTCAGCCAAAATAGAGGGTTTTTGAAGATGAATGGCCTGTTTACGGTCATGCCAAAGCAGCTAAATTGGATTGGAATCCAGACTTTGACTTGCTGGTGTGTTTTGTATTGTTGCACTGCTGCATGACCAGTGTCCTTAAGCTTTGGGGCACAAACTGATGGCTGGACATTCTCTTTCTGGATTTTCTGATAGAGAAGCAAACTTAAAGTTCCATTAATTATGGCAAGTCATCCAGGTACTAAAGCAGGAAACCCATACCGCATTTGACTGTTGGTATGATGTTCTTTTTCTGAAATTCTGTGTTAGTTTGTGTGCTAGACATAACAGGACTCAAACCTTTCACGAAACAAAACTTTGTCTTGTCAATCCACATAATCATCAAGATGTTTTCTAGCAAACGTGAGATGATCCTTCATGTTCTTTTTGGTCAGCAGTGGGTTTACCTTGGAACTCTCCCTTCGGTGCAAGTTTTGCCCGGTCTCTTTCTCATTGCTGAATCATAAAAATGCACCTTAACTGAGGCTTGTAAATCTTTAGAAGTTCTACACTTGACTAAGACACACTACTTGTATTTAGAACTTTCCCACTTCGATGGACACTTCATGTTAGCTTAAGAAAAAGAATTCCTGATATTAGAAAAGTAAAATATTGGAAGCTAACTTCTCATTTGAGAAATGCTCTTCAACAGAATACAAAGGAGATAAAACAAGTAAGCGTACTTTAGCTTTGTACAAAAATATATTAAACTAAATTCCTCTGTTGACATACAACCCCGAGGTTTATGAAATTTAATATTTTGCCTGCAGACCTCTGTTAAGCATGATTTATTTGAGAAAACCTATACATGTTCCTCTTTTTACACTGAAACCTCTTTAAACCTATAGGTTCATTTTAAAAAGTTAAAGTAGTATGTGAAGCATTGTTGCAGCATTTATTATCAAGAAATCAGCTTCCTTTTGTTGATTAGAATTCTGCAGGCCTGGTCATCAGGCCAACAGATCATGTTATCATGAATAAAAAAATAGATAAAATAAAACAACCAATCAAAGTCACATTCATTGTTCTGTTGTTTCACATTTTAATCATTTGCGAGTCTTAATTAAAGGATTGAAATGTAACTAACAAACAGGCAAATTAATTTTCACCTTAACCTTTGAAAGCCAAGCAGGCCAGATACAGACTTTATCCTGTCTGATCAATTACAATCTCTCAGCTCACATGGAATGAATTCCCATGCAAATTCAGCTGGATCAATCTGCCTTCCTCTGCAATCGATGCAACAGCTTTTCCAGACCTTTGAGAGACAAAGTATGATTAGGAGATAAGACGATACTGACTGGAGGAATAACGCGCAGTCAAAACAGACAATTTTGAATCACAGCGGGGCAAATATAACCAGTTCTAAGTTAAGAAAAGGAAATGCATCACGGGGTGAAAAGAAGCAAGAGAAACACTGCTTCTGGTATTCAGCTTTTAAAATTCCAATCACTGGAGCTTTAAGGGCAATAGAGGAAGTCTTTTCCTCCTTCATCCCTTTCTCTACTCCCCCAACCTTTGATTCCCTCTGAGCTGGGTAAAGATGTGAGAAAGGCGACAGCTTAGGTTTGGTCTCATGACAACTGAGTGTCACCTGTATTCTGGTGTAACAGTTAGGCAAGGTGTTGTGCGAAATAAACTGACCAAACTCTACAAGTGAAAATCATTTAAAAAAAATATTGCTGTGCGAACGTGGTCAGTTTTTGCTTTGGTCAAATCAGCTGTAATAAATTGTGCTTTTCCAGCATTCCTTAATTCGAGGCCTTTCCATAAAGGCATGCTGGAATTATTTTCTAGCCAGTCTCCTAGGATTATAAATACATTTTTGGCAATGAAAACAAATTTTAACTGACAAGTGGGAACTGCAAGATAGGCAATCAGTGTTAGATAATCGCAATAATGGAAAAGACTTATTATTAATAGAACCTATTTAAAGTATTTTTTTTTTGTGCATGAATGTTATGAATGTTACCCTTTCCATTTTGGTCCCTTCCAAGTCTTGAGAAAAAAATATGGGTAGTTCGAGGCCATTTCACATTCCACATATATATTTAATGTGAAATATTGATTATATCAGCTTTGACAACATTTTCCTGATAATGATTTTAATAATATCTGTCTCAAAACTTTTTTCTTTGAGACAGATGCTTACTTAACAGATAGTTAGGTAAGCATCCATTTAGGAACCAAACATTGACACTGATCAATGTCAAACATTGTTGACTAACAATGGCCTACTGACATATTTATTTATTCATTTTCAGTGATAACAATTTAATATGGAAAATTGTTAAAAGTTTCACCAGTGACTTTATCAAAGAAAGACAGCACAGAGGCACTAATCATGGCAGCACAGGAACAAGCTCTGAACACAAGATCCATAGAGGCTGGGGTCTACCACACCAGGCAAGACCCCAGGTGCAGGCTGTGTAAAGATGCCCCTGAGACAATCCAGCACATAACAGCAGGGTGCAAGATGCTAGCAGGCAGGGCATACATGGGACGCCATAACCAAGTGGCCGGCGTAGTATACAGAAGCATCTGTGCCGAGTATGGCCTGGAAGTCCCGAGGTCAAAATGGGAGACGCCCCCTAGGGTGGTGGAGAATGACCGGGCTAAGATCCTGTGGGACTTCCAGACAGATGGACAAACTGGTGGTGGCTAACCAACCGGATATAGTGGTGGTGGACAAGCGGAAGAAGATGGCTGTAGTGATAGATGTAGCAATACCGAATGACAGCAACATCAGGAAGAAGGAACATGAGAAGCTGGAGAAGTACCAAGGGCTCAGAGAAGAGCTCGAGAAGATGTGGAGGGTGAAGGTAACAGTGGTCCCAGTGGGAATCGGAGCACTAGGCACAGTGACTCCCAAACTAGGCGAGTGGCTCCAGCAGATCCCAGGAACAACATCGGAGATCTCTGTCCAGAAGAGCGCAGTCCTAGGAACAGCTAAGATACTGCGCAGGACCCTCAAGCTCCCAGGCCTCTGGTAGAGGACCCGAGCTTGAAGGATAGACCGCCCGCAGGGGAGAGAGGGGATATATATATATATATATAAAATCACAGTATAACTAGTGTGTCACTGTAGAGTGTAAAGCTTTGTTAATAGCAGCAAACCTACATCCTTTGGCTCTGCTGGGAATGAAAGTGGAGGTTATTGGAGGGAAAGTCACATTTTCACATTCCACCGAACCATTTCAATGTCAGACTTCTCTGCTGCATCCTTCACTTTATATATGGTGGAGAAATATATTCCAGATTTTTTGCTTTCCACTTATAGAACGCATCATTTGCATTTTAACACACTCTGCTCAACTGACACATCCAGCAGACGTGCACATTTGCGAGACACTGAATGTATATATTGCGCCAGTATATTTTGCTGTAAAATACAATCTGTACTTCTTTGTCCTGTCTTTGAACATTTTTTCCCCCAGCTGATATAATATGCCGGGAGGGTGGTGGGCTACGTTAGGTGCCATTGTGTTGCTTTGGCTGCTGACTGCAAGAAGTTGTGCTTGGCATGAGGCCCAGAAGCAAGGTGAGGACAAACACTCCCAACAAACACTCAGTGACGTCCACAAATTTATAGACACTGCTACATATTATACATTGTTAGTCTGTGTATGCGTATTAGTTTGCGTGGGCGGCTGGATGGGTAGGTAGTAGGGCTGAGTGTTGTGACACCTGTGAGCATGTGTTTGAGTGTGTGCACACATGTCTGAGCAGGTCCACCTTTCGTCTGAGCCGAGATTTGGAAAGGCTTCACTTTGCACAGGCTCCTTAATTCTCCCTTAATTCATTTGTGCTCCAGATTCACTTGGCTGCTGGGATAACCTGAGAATGATAATGAAGCGGAAGGGTAAGAAAGAGATAGAATGAGACAGAGAGAAAGACAGAGAGAGAGAGTGAGGGACATGAAAACATCACAGCACAAGGCACCTCCTTCAGTTTCCCCTTTGAATGTGTTCAGAATGGATTTAGGGCTTTTCACTGAGTCTTTTAAGAGAAGATGGATCTTATTAGTGTTGATTGCTAGTCATAGGACGTTTTCTGCCTCGGGAATCCACTTAACTTAACCCTTTCACAGATGCCCACAGACTGTAGCATTAGTAGGGTTGGAGTTTGATAGTGTTTTATCAAATATGAATCTCATATAGACTCCATATGTCAAATCCATTCAAATCCAATGTAGTATATTTAGGCACAGCCCTGGTACCACACGTGGATGTTGGCAGAGAAAGATTGTGTAAAACCTCAGATTTTATACGTTATTATATTATTAATGGCTTCATTTAATAACCCTTTAAGGCCCACCATAGAACCAAGCCCGCCAGAGCTTATCTTTATATTTTTTACATGCTGCAGCGCCATTTTTGGGAGCATTTCAAGTTACTATACATCAATAAAACCGTTATATCCCAAATTTTAATAACATGTATCCATTAAGTCCATAGTAACTACATAAATTGCAAAAAAATTGAAAATCGTTTTTGTTTTTTTTACACATATTTCTAGTTAGACAAATTTCAGAGATTTATCCCTCAAAACTGTAAATGCAAAAAAGTTGCACCAAGTAGTTTCCAACCACAGGAAATTTATTTTGAGCGTCTTCATAGTTTTATTTTTGAGATGCATCAATTTTTATAAACTGCAGGAAAAACGAAAATAAATATTACAATGCAAATTTGCAAAAAAACACGCATGTGCGTCAAAATAAACTCTTTCCAACAGAGCAGTTTGAGTTCTAAACATCCCAGAAACTAAACAGGAAGGCATAAAGTCACACATGAATTTTAAAAACACCATTAAATGTTTATAAAGGCCCTGTAGGGAAAAAACTATGTTTCCCACGAAAATGACGTCACTTCCGGTTTTGGCAGGTAATGTCGGTCGTGCGATGGTTCGTGCTGACTTATTCCAACGTAGGAAGTGTTATGAACAGCTGATCGGATCGGAAAAGCGTGTTTCTGGAATATTATGGGGTGGTTTTTATGCAATTTTTGCAAAGCCATATGTGGAAGGACACTGTGCCCTGGGACAAGTTGAATGCATAAGATGTAAGTACGACTCCTCCGGTTTCATGTGCAAAAAAAATTATTGCGCTAGCTTGTGTGGTTGCAATTCTACCGGGATTTAAAAATAGTTACAAAAGGGAGCGTGCACGATCCTATAGGCCTTAAAGGGTTTTAAATACTTGATGCTGTAGTTTAAAGCTTTTAAGCTGATGTGTTTACTCGTCAAATCAAATTAATTTATAAAGCACATTTAAAAACAACGTGCTGTACAAAAGACAGAATAGAATACATAAGAAATAAGTAAAATACATGTTAGTAAATGTCACACACTTACAGTGGTGGCCAAAAAAAGCACACAAGACACAATAAACAAATGAGACAGACCCAACAAAAATATAACAATAATAGAATTAAAACAATTCTGAAGTCTAGTTTTAAAAGACGGAGCAGATTTGACTGTTAGAGAAATGCTCTTCCACAGTTTGAGGGCAAAGACAGAGAACACACAGTCTCCTCTGAGTTTAAATGTAGAGTGGGGGGCAGTCCGAAGCATCTGATCAGCTGACTGGAGGGAATGGGAAGCTGAGTCAGAAATGTAAGAAGGAGCCAGACCATAAAGGGCTTTAAAGACAAACCTGAACATCTTGAAATCAATTCTAAACCTCACTGTCAGCCAGGGGACAGAAATTAAAACAGGTGTAATATCTCTTTTTTGGGGAGCCAAGCAGCAGCATTTTGAACAAGTTGAAGGTGGGACAGACAGGACTGACTGAGACCAGTGTAAAATAAGTTGTAGTAGACCAAATGGGAGTAAATATGAGCACGAATGACAATTTTCAGCTCTGTCACAGAAAGAAAAGGCAGGAATTTTTAGTACAGAGCGGAGATGGAAATAGCTGTCTTTAATTTGGTTGTCAAACTTAAAGCCAGGGTCAAATATCGCACCAAGATTTTGGGCATTGGGTTTTTTGGCCATTCTTCCAGGTCAAACACTAATGTTGGACAAGAAGGCCCAGTACGCAACCTCTGCTCTAATTCATCCCAAAGGTGTTCTGTTGGGTTGAGGTCAGGACTCTGTTCAGGCTAGTCAAGTTCTCCACACCAAAGTTGCTCATCCATGGCCTTGCTTTGTGCACTGGTGGGCAATCGTGTTGGAACAGGAAGTGGCCATCTTCAAACTGTTCCTACAAAGTTGGGAGCATGAATTGTCTAAAATTTCATAGTGTGCTGAAGCATTAGGAGTTCCTTTCCTTGAAACTAAGGGGTTGAGCCTAACTCCTGAAAAACAACCCCCATAATCCTGCCTCCCCCAAACTTTATATTTGTCACAACGCAGTCGGATAAGTACTATTCTCTTGGCAACTGCCAAACCCAAACTCATCCATCGGACTGCCAGACAAAGAAGCACAATTCATCATTCAAGTCCAGTCCAGTGGTGGTGTGCTTTACACCACTGCATCCGACACTTTGAATTGGACTTGGTGATGTAAGGATGAAAGGAGCTGCTTGGCCATGGAAACCCGTCCTATGAAGCTCTCTACGCACTGAGCTAATCCGAAGGCCATGTGAAGTTGGGAGGTCTGTAGCGACTGACTCTCCAGAAAGCTGGTGACGTCTGCACACTATGCCACTCAGCATCTTCTGACCTCGTTCTGTGATTTTACGTGGCCTACTACTAGCTGAGTTGCTGTTGCTCCCAGCTGCTTCCATGTTGTTATATTACGACTAAGACTTAACTATGGAATATTTGGTAGTGAGGAAATTTCACAACTGGACTGGACTTATCGCAATATTGAGCTGGAATTCACTGAGCTCCTGAGAGTAACCTATTCTTTCACAAATGTTTGTAGATGGAGTCTGCACGCCTGTGTGCTTGATTGTATAAACCTTTGGCCATGGAAGTGATTGAAATACCTGAATTTAGTGATTTGGATGGGTGAGTGAATACTTTTAACAATATAGTGTAGGTTGGTTGTTGTTGGCTAAGGTCTTGGTCTCGGTGCAAGGAGCAGCAGTGAATGAGTTGACAAGGCGGGTCAGATCCTTCTTTCTCAAGATGAAACCGGTAGGCTGTTGACTGAGGACACGTTTTCTCAGCATGACCTAGATGCCGGGATCCTTCTCTCTGGTGACAGCCAGAGGTGTTAACCCAGGTGTACCAATGAGTAGGGAACGGAAAGGTCATTTCTGACCAAATTCAAGCGTGTAGGAGTCCATGAGAGACACTCATGGATTCAGGAGAGTTTGGTGGTCATAAACTATGATAACTCGTACATCATTCTTCAAAAGTGTTACAAAGAGACAAGAAAAGCAACAGGGGCAGCAGGCGGTGGCAGGCAGCCAGGCATCATCTGGTGGTTGTCTCATTAGGATGTTTGTTTGTTTAAATCCAACCGAAATCAAGCTGTGCCACAGCCAGTGTTGAATGACAAAAACACACTATCCAGCAGGACTGGACTCAAACAAAAGTTCAGGGCAGGAATTTGACACCATCCCAGAACACTGTTAACTCAAATAACAGTGTCGGTTTTATAGGCTAACCGTTTGTGTTGTTTGGGGATTATGACTTCCAGTTTGTGGATATTGCTTAGTTTTACCGCTGTCATTCTTCTGGTTAAAGAGGCACAGGCAGCTGTTTTCAGCTTTAAAGGCAAAGCTATGGAACTGAGCTTCTTTTCATATGCGTTGGTATAGGAAAAATGCACATGCATTTAAACAAAACAGTTTATCTATTATCCATCCATGGACTCATATTCATATGCCAGTGTCAATGCAGTTCCATTAGCCTGGAGTTCAGGGGTGGAAGAACACTGAACCGCTAGACCTGCAATTATCTGACAGCCTCCACCTGCCGAGGTAACATTGATTAGTCTAGAGCTCATATAGCTATGAAAGATCTGATATACGTATCATCAGCATTGTAGTTTATCCATAACTTATCTGACTTGATAAGAGTACAGCTGAGAACAGATGGCCTAGAATGCACTCTTTATGTCTAATACGGACCAAAAAATTAGATTTGTTTATTTCACTTGCACTCTTTAATTATGTTGGTTGGTATTTTGTGAAAATATAAATTCTCTGTCTCAGTGTTACCCGTTTCTTTAAATCTAACAGATTTGATCCTAAATGCAAAGCAGTTAATTTGAATTTAAAAGTCAATTATTTTGTCACTCTTTGGGACGTATGCCCTGTCTAACAGCAAATCACCCAGAGTTTTCTGGCTTTGCTTAATTGAGCTGTATGCATGTCTTGGATAAATAAGTATTCCAAATTGGTTCACTTACCTCTCTGTAACTAATTGATCTTGCCTGAAACAATGGCACTAATAGAGTAGTCCCAGCAGGACGCAGGCTTCCCCTCCAGGAAAGTGAACGCAAAATGCTGCTACTAATTGAAATCATTTCGATTAATACGAAGCCTAATCGAGGCTAACAATGCAGCATCACAACGGGTCATGCAGTTAGACTGTATTCCTGTTCTCTCTGTCTCTTTACTGTTTTGAACCTGCACCTCTGTGTTTTGACAGTCTCGCCCTCCTCAATGCACAAAGCAACAATTCATCCTGTGGAGAAGAATGGGCAGACGGGGCGGGGGGAGCTCGGAACAGGGCCGATCGATAAGCAGAGTCGGAGCTGTGATTTATTTACCGCTGTGTGTTATGTTGAGGCGAGAGGAGGGAGAAGAAAAGCCTTCTGATATGGCCACAGGCAGCCATCATAATGGGGCCCTCTCAATCTTCAGTGGGTTGCTTGTTGGATTGTCAGGCAGGTTTCCGCCGCTGTTCAAAAGCGCTATCCGATCAAACCCATGAGACGCGAGCGACCAGACAGATGATTACTCACTGTAAACGATCCAGGAGGGGGAAAAAAGAGAAATAACTACAGCGGATATTGATGACTCAATAGACTCAATGACAGACGATTCCATTTGTGTCTAGATAAAGTGTTGACTGTCTTGGATCAATCATAATACAGGCCTGTTATTGAGCATAAAAACCATGTTTAATATCATTAAATCCAGATCGAGCTTTTCCCTCCCTCTGTCTCCTCCTCTGGCTTTCCCTTTCCTCCTTTCCTCAAAGCTTACACGTATCTGGCTGCCTGCCTCCTACAGTACAACCATGTGAGCACGAGATGGGGGGGATGGGAATATTAGTTGTGTTGTTGGTGGTGAAGGCGGAGGAGGGTGTGTGTGTGTGTGTGGAGGGGGTGCATGGGTGCACAAGGAGAGATGGGAGAAAAAAAGAAACCTCGGAGGCAATCGTTTCTGGAAGAGTGGTGGCAGTCAGTTTGGGTGTGTGTGTTTTCTCTCTCCCTGTCTCTCTTATTTATTTATTTTGTAATTTAAGACAGTTCACACATGGCCAACACTCAGCTAAGGCCAATAACAGTTTATAGACTGTTAATGTCATCCCATTTTGACAAACTTCTCAATCTGAAGTGACCTTGTGGTGCACGCTCACCTCTGTTCTGCATCTTCTCTACACTCCCCCTCATTTCTGAGCAGAAGTCGCCAATAGCAGAGATTATTTGTGTTTATTGCTGAGATTTGAGTATGAAAACTGTGCTTTTTACATAATAGCCTGCTTTTGTATAGTAATGAGGAATATAGGTTCTTAGATAGCCTGTGGAATATTGTGAAAATGCAAACAAAGCAGAGAAGCTGTTCTGTGTGGTAACAGAAGCAAATAAGTTCAAACTGAAGGTGTGTGCATTAGCTTTTTTTTTCTTTTTTCCAAATTTCCAAATTCACTCGTGCGCACCAAGTTTTTTGCATTTGAAAAACGTTTCTAATGTTAGGAAGAAACTTTTGTCCAGATTTTCAAATTGATTTTGTATTAAGCCACGACTGGTCAAAGATTGCTTACTTTTCAAATGATGTATATTACATTATATATAGTATCTTACAACTCTATAATTCTGTATGAGTAAATATTCATAATTAAGGTGGATCTAATCCTCAACCTGTCGGATGGGGTTTGCACTCCAGCTGTTCTTAAATCCTACACCTGTAGAAAAAGATCCTTGAAAGATGGTTACAAAGAAAACAAGGAAGTTTAAACAGCGTGCTACAAAAACTTGAAACAGATAGCCAAATGAAATACTGTTAACATATTTTGTTAAATATTCTTAAATAAACATTAAAAACTATTAAAAGATAAATTATAGCATGAATGGTTTAAAAAAATAACCAAAAGTTACGAATATCTGCTTAAAATAGTGGGAAAATTGCTAAAACTAAAATTTCCAAAGCATTTGAGAAAATGTTAAAATGACAACAAGTGTTGAAAAAGTTAGTTTGCTGATAAAACTCGTGGATAATAATTCAAATGTGTAGTTGGAATTGAAACTTGTGCAGAAGATCAGTAATCGCTCATCTGCCTGCGTTCCTGGGTGTTCGACTGCTTTTCTGTTCTTTACATGATTACTGCTTTCTTAGCTGTCAACTGACATCACTACTCTAGTCCAATCATCTTCTCGCCCGCGCTCTTTTGAGCCAATCAGCCTCCGCTTCACGTGGCTTAAATCTTTGCTCGGTCATTCTCCTTTTAGACTCTGTTTCGTGCAACCCACCTCGTCCCCATCGCCACCCCAGACACCTCAGCCAGAGCGCTATTCAAACCTCAGTCCTCATCTTCACCACCACCAGCGTCTAGACTCTGGGGGGGTGGTGTCCTAAATCCTACCACCACTGGGATTCCGTTTTGCCATGATGGGTCATCAGAGTCTAATCGCCAAATACATTAATCTCTCTATCACTAAAAATCATGTTCAGTTCTTCCAAGTGGTCTCTCCTTATTGAACTGATCAGCTGTTTAAGAAAAATATGAAACTTTTGGTTTGTCATTTGGAATGACTTCTTTATTTGTTCTGTGATTGCTAAGAGTTGGGACAACGATTTCATTAAAAAAAAAAAAATGTCTGATTGCCCGAGTTAAACAGGTTAATTAGGTTGATTGACTAAGTTATGGTTAATAATCGCCAATGACAAATTTGCCCTTAGTGGGTTAATGAGATCCTATACCATGCTAAAAGTAATCAAAAGGGAGTTAAAACAAAAATGCAAAATGAAACAGGTAAACGGTTAAAATTCTTAACTAAAAGTGTAAAACTAACCAAATAGATAAAGCACTGAAACAGCTAAAAGACTGTGATAAAAGTCATATTACATTCATAGCTGAAAACTAGCTTAAAAACAATAAAAAGCTAATGCAAATCCATTACAGCAACGTGTGTGAACCAGGAGATGATGTGCTAAACCTGTGGAAAAACCCTGGGTTGACACTCAGCTCATCAGTCAGACCCTGTCTCCACTTTCCCTCTCATCCTTTCACTATCCATCCAACCACCCCCACTGCTGGAGGCCTTTGCCCTGGGGCCCATCTGACTGACAACTGTTGATTTGGATCTTTCCATCACTTGCCAGATAAAAGAAGGATTCAGGATTTATTCCAGCTTCGCCCTCCACTCCTTCCCTCCCTCTAGTCTCCTCCACAAACGCAGTTCCCAGGCACCAGGTTTCTACAGGCCCTCCTAATGAAGTCATTCCCACTACTCATGATTGGGTGAGATTGCCACCACCACCATACCGCTGCCACCGTTGCTGCCGCCATGGTCTCCTCTTTTCCCCTCACACACCGCAGGTTTCCCATCCCCCATTCCCAATGAGCGCACTCATGTGGAAACAGCAAGTGGTTATATGCATTTTCTGGGTCCATTCCTTCCCTGCATGCATGTCTCTGTGTGTGTTTGTACATTTGTGACGTGTGAGTATGTGTGTGTGTGCATATATGGTCTGAACTAAGCTAACATAACCTGAGTGCTACTAATTGGACGTTTCCAACGGCAGTTATGCATGATGTGGTATTATGGCCAAAACAAAAATCACATAAGAAACTACATACTATGGGGGAAACAGAATGATTGCAGCAGTTAGAAATTCTTCCCATAGTAAAGAAAAACACAAGATGATAAACAGATCACAGTTCTTGTACAGTGTGTGCTGTGATAAAATCTGTCGGAGAGGTAGAAATCAAGTTATTTCAACCTGTCAGTCACTATCTGGAAAGATGAAACCCTTTGATGAGTAATGATCAGAAAAAAAAAAAAGAACAGCAGACAGCTAATGAATCTCTCCTAATGTCAGCCACAAAAAAAAAAAAAATCTCTTTGTGGAGGTCTCTTGCACAGCCTAATGCACATCACAGTCTCTGATAGTTCACTCGGCGACACCTCCTCAGTAGGAATCCTCCAGAGACAGCCTCACTGGCTGTCACTTGGTCGGTCTGCCACTCACCACTATGCGCTCGTCCCCAAGTGCCTGTGAACATTCCACAAGCGCCGCCAATCTGACAACAACATAAAAAAAGCAAAAGAGTGTTTCTGAAGGTATTCTCCTGTGACGCCGGCAAAAGCTCGCTTTAAGTTTTTCTGCTAAGGGAAGTGGGCATTGGAGTGAGGATGACTCACATCTTACTCCCTGTTAGCAAGAGGTACCGTGTGATCAAACAGATCAGATTTTGGCTTTTGAAAGTCGTCAACGGCTGCTAAGGAAGCTTGTAAGAGAAGAACTGGACTGATAACAGCCAGCTGTTAAACCTAACAAAGATCTATGATCTTGAATAGTGACTCTCACCATAAGACACATAGGCCTAAAAGAAAGACTGAAAGAAGTATGGATAAACATTTACAGTTTATTTAGAAAGACACATTAGCCTACTTATTATTAACCAAGGTGAAGAATATCTGATAAGTGCCAATTAATACGCGTCTAACCTAGAATTTGCATGACAATAAATGCAATGCATTATCAGTATGCCAACATCATGCATTATTAAAGTTGGACACCATTATCATAATAATATATTTGCATAATCAAGACCACCATTTGCATGGAAGATGTTGTAGTGAACCATGCAGAATCTCCATACATCAGCAAAAGGTGAAGCTGTTTCTACTACATGTCCTTCTTCAGCCAGTTCAGAGTTTTGTGACATCTCACATTAGTTCCAGTCCCATCAGCGGCACTTGTTGCTCTAATTCAGTGGTTCAGACAAGTCTACATCTAAGTAATTTTCACTCTACAACTTATTGCATCCCACTTCATTTATCTGATGGCAGTAGTGCAGTAGTTAGTTCCATTCAAACCAACTACTGCATTAAAACACAGTCCTGATATTTACATTCTTATATATTTTAATACAATAACAATCATACATAGTATAAAAGATGGAAGTAGATAGTGCCTTAAACCTTGTATTTTATCTGAAGGCCACCAGATGCTGCGGTTGCAAAAATATTTCTGGTCCTATCGAAGTGCCCAGAGACCGCAGGTGAAAATTAGCATCTCTCTAAATCTGGTACAAAGCATTTGTGTGATTAATATTTTGTACAAAGAAATGAACAAAAAAACCCCAATAAACAACAGAAGTCTATGGGAAAACGGTTCACTGAATAACCTCTATAAGCATTTTACCGTTGAGTTTATGGGCTTGGTCATTTTGGGTGAATAGAAAATTGTCTATTTTGTTAATCTTAATCTCATTCTGTGTTTCAAAATGTAGTATGAAACCACATGCTCACACCTGTTAATCACAACTCGTCAGTTAATGAGCGTCTGGTCTCACACGCAACACACTCCTACTTCTCATATCTACTTTTTTGGATCCAAGATGGTGATGGCGGAAATTGTTATTTTGAGGCTTAAAAACAGGACTTCAAAGACCAACAGATGACATCGAGGTTGCCATGTCCATCTTTTATACCAGCTATGATACCGTCATGCTTGGGGAAAAGGCAAATCCAAAGAGGAGACCCAGGGAAAAGTTGGCAAATTTAAGGTTTGCACATGGGAGCTCTGTCAGTTGTTGATGCTCACAAACCTGGAGATGGGCATACAAGTTATCACAGTTTTTCCAAGTGTCAAGAACTGCAGTGAGCACTATCACCAGAAACTCAAAGAGAGTCACACAGTACAGAACAAGCCTGGAAAGTAAAATAGTGTGAGATGTGTCTAACGACACCAGGACAACTGCCAAGATACAAGTGCAAGACTTAGCCAAGTCAGGAATTGTAGTCACCAAGAATACAATCACTAGAAACCTATACAGGAATAAACTGTGTGGTTGCAGACCAAGAAAAACTCTTTGTCTGAAAGTTCAAGCCAGACTGAAGCATGCTAAGGACAACCTGGACAAAGATTACGTGTAGTGGAAGCAGGACCTTTGGTAAGATTATGCGATGCTAAACCTCTTTGGCCATAGAGATACTGCATGTGTCTGGAGGAAAAAGAGAGAGGGATTAACTCAAAAAACACCATCCCCACAGTGAAAGCAGGTGGGAGTATCATGCTGCAGGGATGCTTCACTGTGTCTGGAACTGGAAGTCTTGTCAAGGTGGAAGGAATCATGAAGAAAGAACGATATGTGAAGATTATGAAAGAATATCTCAAGCATTCAGCAGCAAAACTGGGTCTGGGTCATCAATTTGTCTTCCAAGGAACTAGATGTAGTTCTGGTGAAGAACTACATCTAGAAGACCAATGCAAATTTTATTGGCTGGCCTTCACAAAGCTCTGACTTGGTTCTCATTGAAAATCGGTGGGATGAACTGAAGACCAAGGTGCATGCCAGAAGACCATCAAATGTGACGGCGCTTGAAAGATTCACCAAAGAAGAATGGGCTGGGATTGCTCAGAAGAGGTGTGCGAGGCAACAGCTGCAGGCTGTTATCTAGCAAAAAGGTTATATAATTGACTATTAGATTCAGGGACCTACAATCTGTAATAATTTTGACCCTGGTAGGGTTTTTTGTTTTGTTTTATTTTTGTGAAAATATTTTGTTTCTGTGTGTAAAACTAGGATGTTTGGAAAAGCTGTGCTTTAAATTCCTTGCACTGCTTAACAGCACTTTGGATATACTTTAAAAAAAATGATATATAAGCTAATAATTCTGTACTCCACACTTGATTATCAGATGCAAGCAGCTGCAGCAAGGACTGCTCCAACTGAGAAATTCCACCCAGGGACAGACCCAGAGAGAGGAGCCAGCCCACCAACACCGTCTGATACTCGACAGTAAAAAGAGTTTAATAAACAAGAAAAACAGATTTCCAGTCCATCCAGCTGCCCCACAAAGGTGATCGCCTTTAAAGCCCTTCCTGGCTTGTCTAGTCTGCATGACTGCATGAATGACCAGGGAATACAAGATCTTTCTTCTGTTCCACATGCCTCCCAATCCACTAGATACTGGAGTCCCCAACCTCGCCAGTGGACATCCAAGATCTTGTGGATTGTATATACTGTTTCCCCATCCACCACACATGTAAGTGTTGGAGGATCTGTAGGGGGACAAAGTCAGCTGTAATTTGTCTGCAAAAGTTAGATAATGGGAAACGAAGGTTGATGTATTGTGACAACGTGGCTGCCACTCCGGAGTCTAAAGCAGCCACCTCGACCGCAAACTGCTTATGAGGATCAGGTAACCAGGACACGTGCAGACTTGACAGTGTCTTGAGTTTAGAGAAGGCTTCTTTGGGATTCCATTTAAATGACTGAGATGAGAAAGGTTAATTGTAAAACAAACTGGCTGTAGTTTCTTATAAAACATCTATAAAAGCAGTCTTTGCAACTGTCTATAGGCCATTCCAGGACAGCTTTAACTTTCCCCCGGGCCCACTCTCAGGAATGTAGCCCAGAAAAGACACCTTTGTGACACGGAATTTGCTTTTTGTCACATAGATGCTCTGATGCTTTCATTACACGTTCTTTGTGTTGTTGGCGATCTCTGGAGAAAATTAGAAAATTGTCAAAATAGACAGATACAAAGTTGTTCAGAAAAACCCTCAGCACATCATTAACTAAAGCGTGGAAAACTGCTGGTGCAATGATTAACCTGAAAGGCATTATAAGATATTTAAAATGACCAGGGGGTGCACTGAATGCAACCTACACTCATCACCTTCCCTTTTGTGCACCAGACGGTAAGCGTTGAGCAAATCGAGCTTAGTGAACACAGTTACATCCTTCAGCGGCACAGGAGATGTATCTTTAACGGTGATCTAATTCATGTACTCAGTAAACGGTCTCAGTGTTGTATTCTTTTTCTACATACATTCATACATTCTATACAAGGAAGAGAGGAAGATGGCCATATAATATTGACGGCAAGTGAATCTTTGATGTCCTTTTCCATGGTTTCTCCCAGGTCATGGTATTTGGGATGCACCAATGACAAATCTGGCTGAAAGTTGGCTACAGGTTCAGGAAGTGAATTGGCAGGAGGCATAATTTAAGCAATTTTCTCTTAATTTAAGAGAAAAGCAGAACAAACTCCAACTCTCGATTCTCCTGTCACTCCAATTTCTGTGAAGGTTATGAGTTTCTAACCAGGGATAACCTAAAACGATCTGAGCTTGTGGTGTGGAGAATCTATGAAACTCCAGGTACTCACAGGGATTTCCTGATAGCATGAGATGAACTGGCTTGGTATACAATCCTGCTCAGCAATTGACCGTTTAATGGAGACATAGACAGGGGTGAGGAGAGCGGTTCCAAGGGAATTCCTAACTGACCTGGCAACTGGTCACCTAATATTACTTGATTTCAATCAGTTCCAGAGTAAAGTAATGCCTGCAAAGACAGGCTAGTTGCGGGAAGTTGCCTACCCCCACATCTACTGACGGACTTGGTCTTTTAATGGCATGCAACATAATGCCTAATCTGACTACGATACAGGCAACCTTTTTCCTCCCTCCTCTCTTCCTCCAGGGAAAGTTTGGTTCACCCCAGTTGCATCAGCTCCTCAGCGGTCATGAGGAACAGCATGAATGGGAAGGTGAAGGAGGTTTTGGAAGGCCGACTTGGGGCAACTGTTGTTGTGATTTCTAAACAAAATTGAATTGAATTAAACTGAATGCAGAAGTGAGGGGCAGACTGTAGTCTGCCAGGATTTGTAGTTCTTTTCTTGTGCCCGTTCATGAAGCTGGTTGTCAATCCCCCTGGCGATCCCCTAAATTCTCAAGGGAATCTTAGCTTAGCGTCATCCTTAGTGGCTCACTTACCCTTCAACTTATCACTTAGGAAATGATAGAAAACCATTTTTTAAAGCCTTGTCTCCCCAACCTGCTTCATCAACCAACACTTTAAACTTGACAGGAAATTCAGATACAGATCTATTCCCCTGTTAAATCATCATTAGACACTTCAGATTCAGCTTGAGATTCCTTAAGGGGATTGTTAAAAACCTGTTAAAACTCATCAATGAACTCATCATAGGTGACTGAACTGATGAGGTTGGAGAGTAAATGTGACTCCACCCAGAGAGGAGCTTGATCAGAAAGCAGCCCAATTAGATGGAATATCTTACAAAAGTTGTCTCCAAATGCTCTTGGCGAGCGATTAAACAACAGCGGGCACTGAAGGAGGAAATCCCCGCAGCAACCCAACTCACCCCCGAATCTCTCTGGGGTTGGAGGATGGAGAGAGCTGGAGTGACTACAGGACTTGGGTCTGGAACTGTAGATGAAGAAGCTTGAGCAGTCGCTCAAGGCTGAGTGATTTCAGCATTTACAGTCTGGATAGCTTTCTGCGAGACAAGGTTATATAATTTTTGAAAGAAAAATACAATATAATGTTAAAAAGGTAATATTACACTGAGTTCAGTAAACTCAGGAGTTGTTTTTTTTTACGGACTTGCTCTTATGTGACAAGCAGTTAATATTAGCTGTAAACCAATAGTTCACTGATTGTATCACTTATTTTAGTTGGCTCGAGCGTTACATCACAACAAAGCATTAATCTATAATTACAGAGTATGACCACTACTGACAACTAAGCAACAACAACAACAAAAAAGTAAAATTAATCATAGACCGTATATAACGAGGGAAGATTAATTTCTACTGGTTTTTTTGCCTTCCCACTACTGACTGCAGACTACAACTGAAGGCTTATTAAACTTAAGTACAACTAACAAGTAATCATGTTGTCAGATTTAAAAAGTCACATCGTGCTACAATTTAAGTCACTTGAAGTATTCTTGAACATAAACTATCAGAACATGGTGCACTGCCATACTGTATGTTAGTACATGAATTCAGTGTGTTAGCAACTGATGGAGCACATCTTTGGTTTTCTTATGTAGAAATAATACAAATGGAAAATAAGTCTATTCTCATTTAGACAAAAAAAGAAGAATCGGCACCAGTGTCTGACGGTGTTTACGTGTTACAAAAGGAGATAAAAAAAATTCATATGACAAAAAAAACAAAACAGTTAAGGTGTCGAAAAGGTCTTCAGGTATCTCACAGCTTCTTTACCAAGTTGTTAATTTATTGATTGATTTTTGACTGACATCAGCTATATTATGAGACATCAAGGCAGAGTATTTCAGTCTTATTGCTGAATTAGTGTAAAAAAAACTGACAACATCAACTAGAAACTAACTAACTGATATTAGAGAGTGTGTGAATACCAGCAAGCATGATTTGGCCAATACTGCAATACGTTACTGAGGAGTGGTGACATGTACGCTTTTACATTTTTCAACAGCAGCTTGATTCAATTCAATTCAATCTTATTTATACAGCGCCAAATCACAACAACAGTTGCCTCAAGGCGCTTTATATTGTAAGGTAGACCCTACAATCATATGACCCCCTATGAGCAAGCACTTTGGCGACAGTGGGAAGGAAAAACTCCCTTTTAACAGGAAGAAACAGGATTGATATACGAACTTTAGTGTTACTATAAGTTTGAACAACTAGGAGGTGTTAATGCCTATACGTACATAAATACACAGTGTTAGGTGCAGTTTGTTCTGAAGTAAGGTGTGACTATAATCACATTTCATTTTGCAGTAACACGGTAATGCAACACTTTACTGTACTGAATTCAGTAATTACATCACAGTTACGCTTATGATGTTACTTGTGTTACAAAGGTTCTGTGCTACAAACAGCTGTTTATCAGTTCACGCGTTGGGTAGAGAGAAATGGTCGACATACTTTTTTATTGCATGAAAGGATAAGTGTGCAATGGTATGCAGATCACAAACAGCTATATTATACTGCTAACACTATTTCCAAGCGTCTGCGCAGACAGCATGCTAATATAAAGCTAGCAAAAAAGCAGAGAGAGGTTAAAGCTGAGTGTATGCTAACTCAGATCAAGCAGCCAGAGCCCTCAACAGGTAACTAAAGCAGTGAACAGTCAGGCTTGCAGCGCTGTAACCTTCTTGTAAATGTCTCTACAGTAGAATGACTTCTTGCAAATTGCTTTTCAGTCTCTTTGGGCTGGTTTTCAACATTGTTGTGTTGTTGGTGTTGTGTTTATGTGTAAAAATACACAAAAACTAAAAGAAAGATGGTATTTGTGTACTCATTACAGTGTAGAACTGTACTTTAAGGTACACAGGGTTGTTAATAAATCACAGCTGCTTTGCTGTTAATGAAATTAACGACAGTTCCACTGCAGGGCCAACAATGAAACATGAGAATGGATTTTTGGAAACTAAGCCATTTATTCTCTTGGCCTCTGCTTCTCTGGTATATCTCTTTAGCCTTGTGGCTAGAGCTATGGGCCTTTGTTTGGCAGTTTCTCGAGGCTCAGGTATGGACATCTTATTGTACCTCTTTGTTATTCAGGTTCCGTGTCACACGACAACCTCCCGCAACTCAGTTAACTGACCAACAGCCTTCCAGGCTTCCCTGATTGCGGCTTCCAGCTTGTGCTTCTAAGATTACTGTGGCAGTGGTGAATACGGCGTACGTTGATTTCAGTGATACTGCTAGCGGTGATGATGTGTAGAGCAATGTGCGCATCTGATATAGTTTAGGGGTCCCTCTACATAGCCAGTGTGAGTTACGGGGTATTCGATTAGTTGTTTTCTGTAAGCTAACCATGAGATGGTCCTTAGTTCCACGCACTGCTCCGTCAAACTGAAGGCACAAAAGGCAAGTATAGACTTCATGATGAACTGGTTGTAGGTTTGTCGCTATTTTACTATTTACTAAGTATTGCCGTGAATGACTGCTAATACAAAAAAAAAATCTTTTTTTTTCAGCTTTAATGAGAGGTAATGTAGATGTCTATGTTGTTTATTGTACAGTACATTTTTCAAATTTCATAACTTTTCCTACCACTTTCTGTTATTCTGCTTTAATGTGTATTATCTATACCTTTGATCAATACTGCACGGGTAATTGTCAGCTACATATAAAAGATAGGCAGTATGATTAATTTCAATTGTATATTTGAATTCATGGGCATCTTATTGTTATTTTTTTTATCAGATAATTTAAATTAGATAGGTATGAGTTTTCAAGTTATATTCAAAATGAAGCAATGTGCCCCTGATAAAACAAAGTAAAGGCACTTAGCATGTGTTCGCCTAGTTAAGATTCCCTCTCAGCAGTAATACAATGTTTCTAAGTGTCTGCTGGAAAACAAGTGGAAGGTCAAGAACACGAACAATAGATGTTGATTCCAATTATGTGTAAAGCATTGAACAAGATGCGCTAATGATGGCGTTGTAGGGAGAAAAAAGGTGTTTATGTGCTACTCTCCCAAAGCCTGTGAAACAGTTTATTAAGCAAAGGCTTTATTTCCATAAAGGCTGATAAGACTTCAAATGATTCAGTGAAAAACAGTCCTGGCATCAGCACAGCAAAGCGGCGTGTGTATTTATCTCTCCCGACATTGGGAGACAATCAAGACAAAGATGATAGCACATTTTGAAATGCAGCACAGAGACATAATGAGATTGCAGCTACTTCAGGAACAAAACCAGACAAAATGTTTTTTTTTCTTTTTCATAAATGACTCCTTGTTTTATTCACACACACCAAAAAAGGGGCCATCGTTTTCAATTAATGAAGCAGGGAATTGAGTCCGAGGTCCTGCGGGATATGGATTAACTATGATGGCTTGAGGGCCCAATCTCACACCGAGTCTGTGTTGTGGTGCTGCACAGAAGGATTTTTCATTGAAGCCCCCACCACCACCACCACCACCACCTCTGCTACCTCCTACTTCCAACTCATCCATCCATTCCTCATCCTAAGGTGAGTTGCTTCAGTGCAGACCGCTATTAGTGGTAGGGGGAGATAAAACTGTAAGTGTTGCTCCCAATTAGTGCATCAGTGACCGCTCTGTGCCTCCTCCACAGCGAAGCCTGCGAGGAAAGGAAGGAAGGAGGAGAGAATGGAAGATGGGGGGAAAGGATGACAGGAAAAAGAGAAAATTGTGTGAAGATGACGGCTGTGGGAAGGAATAAAAGAAGTGAACTGGTTAAAGAGAAGACAAAAGATGAAACAAAGTGAGGATAGAAGAGAGTGAGTGGTGGTGGTGTAGGAGGAGGAGGAGGGAGACAGAAAAGTGACTAAAAATGGCTTAACCATTCATTCTGAGTGGCGAGACAGGTCCTATTAACATTTAACAGCGTTTGCGCAACTTGGTGTGGAGGTTAGGATGCAAATGAGGAGGAATTAAAACTGGCCAGAGGTTTGTCATTGATGGATTGCAGTCTGGCGGTACTCACCACTTCCTAGTGTCCATCACAGACGATTACTGTATAATTAAACCTTATTTCTGGACTCTCCGACGCATAATTACTTGTGTGGGAATGTAACCATCATCTAAAAGCTCCAGCAAAATGCTTTAGCATTTAGTCTGGCAGGCTGCAGTCATTTCACAAGAGCAGCTAGACAGATAGAGCCATCTGATGATCGGCAAAAGAACAGTCACTTTTAATAAGAGGTGGGAAAAAAAATATTAGGCGACAGTGTGCTGATTATAGGAAAATTAGGCTTTCAAGTGGTAAAGTCCTTTGTGTTATTTGCATAATTTATTCCAGCTTTACCCCCGTTCAGTCGCCTCAGATTTCTTTTTTCTTTTTTTGTGAGCTGTGGGCAATTTCCTCGCATATTTGAATAGATTGCACATTTAAGACTACTTAAGGAAAATGATCACTTAACATATTTTAATTGTTGTGCAAAAGAGTGAGCAGAGGTGTGAGGCACAGCTTATGGAGGGAGGACCTTTAGAAAATGAAGAGGACGGTGTTTTGGCAGATAACCTCGGGGGTGCAAACACACACACTGGCTCGCGCAGACCTTATCACGCCAAAGAATGTAAACCTTTAAATTGTGAGTAAAGCTTAAGTCCAGCTGCTGCGCACCAACTTGGATAAAAATTTACAGGCAAAATTTCCCAATAATGTCCCCCTGCTGATCGACCATAGCGTCATGAATACGGGTTATTTGCAGTAAAGCTTACTACTCCAAGCAAATCGTCAGATTTCTTTTTGTTGGACAAATGTGATGGGGAAATGGATTTAATGTATATGTGTGATAAAAAAAATGCTGGTGTCATGAATTATTTATGATTGTAGCATGTAGCATGTTTCAAAGTGGAGAAATAAAGAAAACGGCAGCCCTCGGTGCACTTTAACCTCGTGACGTGTTCGAGTTTTCAGAGATAATTATGGAGGCTACGCGGCAGCTTCCCACACTTCACCAGCAGCTATATAATGATACCTCGGAAATATAGCGGGTAAATGCGCATCATTTTCATTAAGAGCACTCACATAATCCAAATTCTTTGTGATGGAGAAACATAATTAATGCTTTAATGTTTCGGTCTTGCCACTCTTAGCATAGCAAGAGAAATGAATTGTTACATTTTAATGAGAGACGCCACAGCGCTGGCTTCCTGTGCAACACGGATGATTTTATAATTGCACACAAGGGTGACTAACACAAGGCTCATTAAGGCGATTTTTCAGCTGGGCTATTTTCTGGCAGGACAATACATTTATTTTTCCATTCTACTGATAAATAAATTCAGTTATTAATCTTTTACCTCCGATTCATCCCTCAGAGCCCTTAATGTTCCCACTTCCAATAAAAAATTTTCAAAAAAAGAACATGTACAAGATGTAATCTCCCAAGAAAATGTCTTTAATGAATTGTTTGTTGCTGCTTGTATCTCAGATTACATGAAAATACATTTAAGTTGACTGCAAGTATGGCAACATATTCACACATATAAACAAGTGGTGCATTTGTATTGTATGTATAGGTATGTACAACGGAAACACATTACACTCTGTTTTAAAGTTGTGCAAGTGTGTTATATATACTAACAATTTATAAAATTTAACACACTAAATCGAAAAAATAAAATTAAATAAAAAGAGTGTGCCCATGTATATACACATTCACACGCGCACAACCACAGTACTTCACAGAAGATTAAAGCAAATGTATTGGATTATACATTTCCAGGTCACGTTTAGGTTGACCCCCCCGCCCCCGCCTCACGAATCGCTTGCGTGTTTTCACATCAGTTTCATCGCGAGTGTGTGTCTGTCTCGGCTCTGACACATGGTAACACACACAAACGCACGCACACACTAGGCTATGCTGCAGCCTCCGGTCGCACCGTCAGCTAAATGTTTTTAAGTACAGTCGTCTGAGGTAGACTGCGCAAAACTTCATGGTGTTATTCTCGCCTCCTTTTTTTTGTAATTTTTTTAAAAATACATTTTTCCACAAATGTCTGACATTTGTAAAAGACATAAATCAAATACCACGTGTGTTTTGTAGCCATGAGGTAGAAATGCTTTAAAGAAGAACTCTATTTAAAGAAAGGCTTAAAGAAAGAAAGGGAAAAAAAGGGGAAAAGATCAGCACATCGTGTAGAAAAAGACACGAAAAGAGGACCACAAAACACGCAACAAACAGAGCGTAGCATTGACCGGTGTGTTTCAAGTGGTTTGTCGGTCGGCTTGTAGAGAATGGAGAGCGATAGAGAGAGAGAGGAGGAAAGGCCTGTGCTGCTGTTGTGTGCTGTGAAGTGCATTAGTAGGTTTTTCTGTCCAAAGGGACTCTCTCTCCAGAGGATTTGCTGACAGAAGGAATTCTGGTACAGATTGTTTTGAGGGTGGTTTTCTGACGGACCACTCTGCTTCCCCCCCTTGTGCTGCTGCTCCCAAGCTGCCTGTCTGTCTCTCTTTTCCATCAGTTTGCTGATGCTCAGCAGAACTCCCCACCCCCACCCCACACCAGGTGCTGAACTGATGGTGCCTATGAGATAGCGACACAAGGCATACACAACAAGCAGCTCGTACGGTCGTGATATTTTTCTTATAGAAAAATCGGGAGGTGCAATAAAAAGTGTAAGACTGCTCAGCGGTTTAGATAAATAAAATCTTCTTCAGGTTAAACACCAACTAAAGAAGTGCCGTCAATGCCGTTGAGAAATATTTAACCAAAAAAAGAAACACAAAACGAACCAAATTACACACAAAATGCTTTAGTGCACGTGCAATAGACTTAAATACTCCCGTGCCATGACAGTAGTTTCAGAACAGCTCCTTAAACCGTGGCAAGGAAGAGACAAAAATACATTCCAGTGTGATACAAAGGGAAACAGATATTGTTCGGTGATGAAGGTCTTCAAAACTGCTGCCAGAATTCCCCACTCATGTTAAACAGTGTGAACTCAAACGTATGTAGATCATGTGCTTCATACCATCTTAGTAACATGTAGTTACAGTTGGAGCGAAAAGAAAGACAATACGGGTACAGAAAAAAAG
>VVHJ01063338.1:5050-15354 GCA_015107715.1 Tylochromis polylepis | reverse complement strand
TGCTACAGCTCATGAGGACTCTGAGAACAACAGCAGGTAAAGTGTGGTACAGAGAGACGCTGGGATGGCTGGTTACGGCAGCCTAATGCACCCTGGCCAGACCAATAAGACAGAGGCATTGAGGGTCACTCTATAATCCCCGGCTCATCTGAGGAGGCTGGAGATGGGTTTGAAAATGCACCTCGCCGAGTCCCACAAAGCAGCACACACACACACACACACACACACACACACACACACACCTCTGCTTGTGGTACTTTCATTCAATACACACTTAAAGACAAACCTGTGCTCAGACACACAGGCGTTTAAAAAAAAGAAAAGAAAGAAAGAAAAAAAACATCTATGCCTGCACTCAGGCGTGCTGATGTCCATGAGCACACGCACACACGCATACACACACACATGCACACATCCACTGACCCAGACAGACAAACACAGGCACACACGCAGGAGCTGTAGCGAGCTATGAATTACAACACATTGTGTCTCAAGCTTAGTTCCTTTCTGCACAGCTCCACCTTGACCTCTCTCTCTCTACCATTCTCTTTACCATTCTGTCTGCCTCTCTTCTTCATGCCTCCCTGCCGCCTTGTTTTCACTCTCAGCCTCTCTCCTCTTTGCTTTTGTTTGTTATCCATTTTCCACCTCCCCTCCTGCTGGATCTGTCTTTATTTCTCTTCACCTCCTTTTATTCCGACTCCATCTATTTCGATATATATCTCCACTTTTCACTCCCTTTCTTCGAAGCCACCCCTCCTCTTATTTAGTCCCTCTGTGCTCACTTCGCCTCCCTCCCCTTCCCTCCTTCCTTTGCTCCTTCTCATCTCAGACATACTCACCTGGCTCTCCCCTTTATTGCCTCAGGAGGCTGGAGAGCCACTGTTTCCTTTAATCCCAGCCAATGCCATCTGCAAACACTGACAGTCACACAGTGGCTCCATCGTTGTCTCACTATCAAAGCCGTGGCACTATCAAAGGCTGGACTGGGCGTAATCACAGCAGCCGCACAGCAGATTGAACCCTGTTTGATTTGACTTAGTGCACACAAATAAAGGATAATATCGGTGTCATTTAAGCTACTTCCTCCGACTTATTGACTGGCAGCGGTTGCATGTAGAGACCCACAGCTGGGGGTCTAGTAGGCAATCCCTGTTTCAAAATTGGTTTATGTGTGTGTTTTTGTGCTTGTGTGAATAAAGCCGGCATGCACAATAAAATGCATTCATGGTGGAGCAAATCTTCCCTTCCTCCCATCCATTTATGCTACTGCAAACACATAAACAAGGGGGGGAAAAAAGGAGAAAGCAAGCACACACAAACAAATACACATTCACACTCTCTTGCTCTCTTTTCCGCGGCCGTGTTTGTTTGGTAACAACACAGGCAGGGGTGGGGGTATCCCTAGACTCCTATTTCCTCTCTGATTCTTCTCTCTAGCCATCTCTCAGCAGACGCCAGTGGCTAATTAGCAGAATGGCGATCTGCTAATTGTGTTAATTTACAACATTTTAGCCAAGGGGAGTCTTGCCGGGGCTGGCATGCCCATCGCCCTCCCAGTGTAGGAAGCAGGGAACGCCTCAGATAAAGCTGGGGAAAGTTTTGTACTAGCTGAGAGGCTCTTTTAATATTAAGAATGTATTAAGTGAAGGCAGCAATATAAAAAGGGCAGTATTTCTAAGAGGAAAATTACAATTCAAAAACAGGAGAAAATAAGAACAACGCTCTAGACAAAATTTGGATTTCACACCAGCAAAGTAAAATAGAAAAAATAAAAAAGTTTAACAGATATTAAAAAAAAAATGGCTGGAAGGGCAGTGCCTCGTGAGACTATATCTACTATTTGCAAAGACAAAATGCTCCAAAGTCATATTCCTCTGTGATGATTCCAATGCTTTCGTACAGCAATGCAACCATTTTAATCTCAGCAGCTCAGAGAGGCCACAGAAAAAAAGGAATCTGTTTCCACAAGTCCATAAGAGGGTGCAGTTTTGTTATTTTCTTCTTATTTTGTCAGTAAGCCAGTGTCAATGAGTATCGATCAGTCCTTAATAGAACAAGATCACTGAAAATATTAAACAATTCAAGGCTGCTCTCAAGCTCGTATTCCGAGCTTTGTGTCTGATCCGTAGCCAGGAGCAAAAGACTGCACATGAGGTCTGTATAGTTTCAACATTAGCTTTTAAGCATTACCAAATAAATATACAGCAGATATGGATGAGGACAACAGATTCAGCCATGTCTTTAACCATCTGTAAATACATGTATATATCTATATATATTATAGACCTTTTCTTACCAACCTACTGTCCACTCCCCATCTGATACAGGGGCTATAATCACTGCATATCCTTTCAGAGTGACTCTCCTCTCCGCAGTGACACAGACCTACAGCGAAACGGCATCGCTGACACAGGGTGAATCCACAGTGTGATTCTGCTACGGAAATATCCACCTTCACATGCTTCTTAAATGGGCATTGAGCAGTGCTTCGGCTGAAGATCACGGGCCTCCAGTGGTTGTAACTAACAGAATATTCATTTGGTATAGTGCAGAGCAAGTGGCAGCAAATGTTATAATTACATATTTTATGATATGACACATATTCTTTTTAAATAAATGAAAGCTATCGCACAATCTCTGTAATGGCTCACACCATCTGGGCTAAAATAAACATTTTCCTGTCAAAACTGAACAGACTCTGACTTTTGATATCTCTTTTACAATATGGAATATATTTTCATAGTAATGTGTAATTTACAGTTTGTAGAAACTATACTTTACATTTTTGGTTTTTATTGCTTTATTGTTAATGCCTGGGTATGTTTTAAACTTTAGAGTAATTCTCACGCCCTCTTGCAGCCAGACAGTAAGCCGAAGCACGAGAGCTATGTCAAACGAAAGCAAGAGATGGCCATGCTAACCTTAGCTATGAACAAAACAAAATACACATTTAAAATAAAATAAAAATCAACTTCAAAAGTATATTCAAAACATTTTGTTTTCTTAAATAACATCATTCAAAAGGATCTTAATGTGCACTTGATATAATAAAACAATCAAATAGCTGTGAGTTATATCAAATAAGAGAGCTAGTTGTAACTAGCCTTATTTAAGTTTTCCTTTAGCCATTATCATTTATGAATGCCACATGACAGGTACAATATATGAATCACATATATGATAAACTGCCTTCTTTCTAAAAAAACAAAGAAACTAATGAATGCATCTTACTGATGCAGTGTACGTGGTGAAAAACAACGTAGCTAGCAAAGCTAGCGTAGCTTAATAAGGTGCCGCACATTTTGAATCACATTTTTTAACATGATATAAATCTAACTATTAGTAGAAGACACAGAGAGATGCTAAAGTACAATAGAAAAAAAAAACAGCTGGACACAGCAACTTTTCTCTTAAACTTATCTGCTGATTACATTTAGGTCATTCGGCTTACTTTTTTATTTAGCTGTGGTATTAGCTAAAATATTCTATATATGAAAAAAAAAAACAAGCACTCCCACCAACTAGCTTATCTTATTGCACAAAAGAAGATGTGAGGATAGAGAGAAATAAGAGTAATATATAAAAATGATGAGGGTAATAGAAAGGAGGAATAAAC
Organism: Tylochromis polylepis; assembly: GCA_015107715.1. NCBI lineage: Eukaryota > Metazoa > Chordata > Actinopteri > Cichliformes > Cichlidae > Tylochromis > Tylochromis polylepis. The sequence continues at coordinate 11,735 of VVHJ01063338.1, read as the reverse complement.
ACAAGAAACAAAGGCCTTCTAAGGCTCAGTCTTCACTCCCTGTAGTCCGACACGCACCAAACTCTTATGTGCTCTGTTTAAAGAAACACGATCTTTCTAACACTGTCACTAATAAAGATAACATATATAAAAAGAGTATGTCAGGCTCCATCAGGGCTTTCATCTCTTCCATAATGAGGTTAATGCAGAGACGCAGTGATTACCCCAGCAATGCAAATGAAGGCCAAACGATAACTTGCACTATTTAAATAAGGTAATAGCGATTACTCTACGTTATTCAAATGAGGACGGATGCTTTGAACTGAGCACTTTGAACTTGCTGCTCCTTGTCCAAAACATATGGAGGAGATGGAGGAGGACTGACTTTGGTATCATTCAGGGGTGTATCCTTTAATTCAATGTGATGTAAACCAGGGGCAATGAGCAAAGCAAAGTCGCCTAATGCGATGGTGCAGGTGGGGTGGGGCCTTACTACACCCCTTTACTTGCCATGAATGACCTTGAAAGACATTGAAAAAAAAAGTCATTGAATTCACTGTCAAAGGATGATTCAATATCCCTTTTTTCTCTGCGTTATAAAAAGCATCACACATTCATTTTCACAAACTGTCAAGGCTCTTTTCCTTAAAATATAAAAATTGTTCTGTTACTTGTGGAGCCCAGTTTGAGCTTTTTATCATGAGCATATTTGGCTGCAGTGGCCTTCATTAAGGTACAAGATTACATGCACGGGGCCTCTAGCTTAAATATTTAACAAGAAATATTTCCATTCATTTGTTTTTGGTCTCGTTATAGCACTTTGACGGAGCTGCAAGGCTGCAGACCTGGCAGAAAAATTTACAGAGCATTTGGACAGACACATGCAATAAGGTGTGCAGGGTTTTTTTGTTTTTTGTTTTTAAACCGAGAGTCGGACGCGTTGCAGAGAAAAGGGGAGAGAGAGAGAAACCGTGCACTCAGCTGAAACATCCAACAGAAATCTTCTCCACCTTCTGAAGCGTCAAGTCTGCCAGCTTTTTTCACCCCTATCCTCCAGCCTCCACATAGAGAAGCCTAATAATTCTCATTACACTCGGCATCCATCTGCATCAACAGAACTGCCTATTACTCTGTGTGTGTGTGTGTGTGTGTGTGTGTGTATATGCAGTAAACAGCTCTTTAGAGAGAGCTAATGAGCTCTTTTAAGTCTGTCTGCTATGTGATTCTGCAAGCGGGGTGTCAGAGCAAACTGCCCATTTCGGTAACGCCATAATTAAGCCGTATGTGTATGTGTGTGTCTATGCGAAAAAGACATGCTGGCACACATGTTGCCAGTGCGTGCGTATGCACACACGCCAAGACAAGACGTACAAATGTGCGCCCTTCTTTGTCTTTCTAACATAAACACTCACCAGAGACCTTCAAAAACAAACTACTGTGTCATAATTCTTCTTTTTTTTTTCTTCTTTCCTTTAAACAAATGTGTTCCGGCCGAGCGTTGGAAGAGAAAGAGGAGGACGAGGAGGAGGAGGAGGAGGAGTAGAAAGAGCTGCATGACAAGCGATAACTTCATCAAGAGAGACCCGTTTTCACGCACCACAGGGGAAATCTAACCAGCCAGTTATTCAAATCCTTATCAAATACACCAGAGGGCATCTTTTAACCCCTAAATCACGGCACGAAAAAAACCTCGGCGCATGACATACAGTACGCAGCTATTGTTTAATGACATATGTGTGCATTTTCCTACGCTCACAGTGTGTTTGACAAATCTCCGGACTGCCTTGTTAATGAGTCCGGCACACTGTGACTAAGCCACAGGCTACGCTGTATTGGCACACAACCTACAGTAGAGAGTCAAATAATGTGATTAGGTCCTCCAAAAGGCAATTAATTATAAAATTAGTCATGAGCTGGTGTCTCTCTCGCCCTCGCCCTCTCTCACTCACACATACATGCGCACACAAAATCAAAACTGAAATCATCTTTGTTCTTTGGAGCAGAAATCGCAATTCAGAAAGTGACAGAAATGTCATTATTAACAACCTTATTTGAACCGAGTCAAAACTACAGACAGAAGTGTTGCTAGCAGGAATTTCATTTCATTTCCATCCTCTACGACAGACTTTTCCCCCTGAAAATAGCCTGAATTCACATCTTTGAAGCCTTCGATTCAAGCTCAGCCACAGCTTACCATTACAACGACTAGTCTGTCGCAAAGCAACGACAGTAACAACAACAACAACAACAACAGATAAGGAAGTAAACAGAGCGAGTTCAAAGTCTAGACGGCGAGCAGTGACCGGGAGAGATGAGCTGTCACTAACTCAAAGACGGTGGGTGGGGTGGGGATTCTGTAAAGATGACAGCTCGGAGCTGCGATATAAAGATATTTGACAAATGACAGCAACTTTAAAAAACTCTAATACCCATTGTAATCAGTGATCTGTGACCTCGGGATAAGTTTGCACGGCTTTGACCATCAAACTCTAAAATATTTCTGGAGCAAAAATAATAAATAAATCCGTTTTTGCTTCATTCTTGTATGGAAACACTGACGCTTTAAAAATATTGATGGATGTTTAATGGCGATACCAAGTTTAGCTTACAGAAGAAATCAGACCTAACCACTATAAATCTCTAACTAAATTCCAGAGGCGTATCCTCGTAACCCCTGCTGCCCATATCAGATCTTCCTTAGAGCTGTATAAATTGACACTGTCTAAATTTCCTTTTACTAGGCAGACTATTGAATGGGTAGGTTAAATGGGTAGGGCGCAGTTAAACAAATGCTCTGGATCAAGGAAATTGTGCGTGGCTTCTTTTGTCATTCAGAGAGGAAATTGAGAGATATTCGGCAGGGGCTCGGCGCTGCTAACACACGACATTCATCTATAATGCACTTGGCCTGTCCGTCAGATACTCCATTTCCTGTGACTAGCGCAGCGTGCCTAATCACCCAGCTCCACGCAGGGTTCCTTCCTCAAAGACAGCCCTGCACACACACACACGTACACACACACGAAGTAAAAAATGAAGACAGGCACATGCACAACACACGCACAGACACATCGAGCCCGCTTAGGCAAAACAGATTATTCTTATCGTGTGAACGAAACATCTGTAAAGACTCTGAATACCACTGTGCTCTAACAGTGTCACGACCTCAGCAGCATCTCCATAGCTCCTCTTTCATCAGAAGAGCCTTTCACAAGCACGCAGAAACCCAGACACGTCATCAGTAGGTAGAAGGATATAAAGTACGTGACTTACACCGAATCACGTGTTGATGTTGTTGCTGCTTAAAGATCTTATAGCTGCTGATTCCCCCCCCCCTGCATTTACGCACATGTATTTGGTGAGAAAGGTTCTACCTGAGAAAGAAGGCGAAATCAGCCAAAATCTGTGGCTCATTACTCATCCAATTCAATTCAATTCAATTCAATTCAATTTTATTTATATAGCGCCAAATCACAACAATAGTCGCCTCGAGGCGCTTAATATTTGTACAGTAGATCGTACAATAATAGATACAGAGAAAAAGTACACAAGCTAGTAATGAGTAAGTACTCCAATAAATCTGCAAATACAAATTAGCTTCATACGTTTTTCCTATTCACCTTTTTAAAAAAAAATCATTAAGGAATTTATTAAACATTAATGCTATAAATTACACGTGTGACATAAACAACCTAACGCAGAGTGAAAATTTATAAAGCTTTAATAACACGTTTCTACTCTCGTTATTGTGGTGTCAGCTGCAATTGTAATTGTTTCAGTGGTCTGTTAAGATTTAACAGTTAATCTGATTATCTGTAACAATTACCCATGAATTTTAAAAAAAACAAAAACGTAGCCATTACTGACAAATGAAGCCCCACTAAGGCATGCTGTGATAACTGATGTCTCTTACATTTAAATCATTTACCATTAGCCCCTATTAGTGATGCATTAACATTAATAAACAATTTGACACAATGACAGGTAACTTTGAAGTATTTTAAAAAGGTACTAAAGTTTGTCACAAATTATCACAAATTCTTGTTTTGTTACTCATCCATTACTAGCGTGCAGCTAATGGGGATGCCAACAAATTAAAGGACTAACCCCCAAAACACGAAAGCCTACAATTTTATTAATGCGCTACAAGTGATTACATCTTAACAAATGTTTAATCTTATTACAGATCAAATAAAAAAACAAGCTCACTGAGTTTTAAATACCTTATTTTGGTAACGAATTTCTGTTTGCTCAATTTATCCATGTATAACCCTTATTAGAGGGCATGATTTTACAACACTGATGCACAATCTGTATGGGAACACAAGCTGACGCTGAAGCTGGCAGCATCTGATTAATTGTAGTAAAACGTGACGCGTTAACGCCACAGCATGCTTCCTGAGCTTTGTTACGCAGTAAAGTTGTGAGAGCAGCACCCGCCTGCTACGTAGAGTTAAATCTGTCCCCATCATCGCTGTGGTCTCTGTCGGGTGACGGCAGGAACAGTCGCAGAGCTACATCGGCATTCCACGCTTCCACCTGGGGCGCAGCCGGCAGGATCTTTCAGAGCGGCCCTGAGGTTAACATGGGGCCACATACTATCAATACTCCTCTGACGCTTGGATCCATACCTGTGAACCAGCACCACTTTGTTTACCTGTGTGTTCAGTAATTAAAATAGATTTCTGAGAGGAGGCCTAATCCTTTCAGAAATGGCATCGATCTGACTACCAATGCACGAGAGGTGTGGTGTAATTTTGTCGTCTTTTTTTTCCCTCCCCTACACTCTGTTCCACACAAGTGTGCTGAGGACACACTCCCCTGCCTCTTCCTCCTAGATGGAAACTTTGGAAAGTCCTCGACATGAAGGACATCATTTAGGGGCAGAGGAGGGAGGGGGCTACAATAGAGGGGTGGCAGGTGGAGATAATAGAGAGGGAGCCTCTAACCTCGTCTAAAGCTGTCTGTCTTCGTAAATAAAATGAGATAATTATTGAGTGAACAACATTATACGCAGACGACGCACTCTTTCTTCTACCCCCCTCCTACCGGCGCAGTTGTAAATCTCAACAAACACGGTGCTTTTGGACATTAAGTGCTCACTAAGCACAGTGGATGCATCATATTTCAAGAGCAGGCGTTGTGTGGGTGAGGAGCTGGGGAAAATGGAGTGTAATGGTTATCCATTATCTTATATGGCAACGGCAGCAATGATCATTTTCAAGTGACTCATTTCTGGAAGTACCTATCTATTGGCCACTTCGAGAGAAGACTTTGATGGCTAATCCAAAACAACTATTCAGAGGTCATTTACTGCGGCAGCGTGGAGACACTCTGCACAAGAGAACGCTCAAGCCTTCCTCATTATTCAAATACAATCCTCGGGAAGATCTACATGACGAACAGCAGCGCAGCAGCCCCGGAGTGGGCGATTACCTACACAGCACACTCCGAACCAGAGTGGAAACATTAACAGTGCATCAACAAATGAATATATCACAATCCAAGTAAGAGTTTGAAAGCGGCACACAGAGATATTTGTCAGGGGAATTAAATAGTGATACTGGAGATGTATTAATATGTCGACGCTCACTCGTGGAGAAGCTTAGTAGTCAGTAATGTGGCCACAAGTCATGTCTGCCAGAGAACGTTTATATTATTCAATCATGTTCTATTCATCTGGCAAGGTAAATGTATTTTTATTAGTGTCGCTGCACTGTTTGTTTGTGTGTGGTCTCAGCTCCACATGAATGGTTACTTAACACCGCGCTGATTTCCCCTCAGCAGTTAGAGAAAAACCAGCCTATGCTCAATGATGCATCACCGTGTTTGTTGCCGCCAGGCTGTGTGTGTGTGTATGTGTGCATATGTCTTTGTGTGCGCGCGTGTTATCGTTGCTGGCACGTAGACAGCCAGCCCAGGAGTGACTGCCGGGGTGTCACCATCTGTGGATGCATTTGTGTCTGTCTGCACTGAGCTGTGTATGTGTGGTGTCTGTGTGTGTGTGTGTGTGTGTGTGGTTTGAAAGGGGAGGAGGGCTTAGGGGTAGGGTGGAGATGCATGCAGACAGTAGACTGGATGGCAACCTCCACGGTTCGCAATTGTAACATCAGTGGGCCAGTTTGGTACCAAAAAACCTCAAATTTCAGAGTCTTTTTTCTTATTAAAGACCACAGAAAATGACATGATTCATAAAGCCCCCCCTTGTACCAATTACAGAAAACTAACCGTAAACTGTCATTTTGTCGCATGGGCAAAAAAAATAAGAAGACTTGAAAGCCTTTTCTACTCGTTACGATGGATTTTGCAGTGTATCAAACACTTGGCAAGCAAGCCAGATTAGAGTTCAACAGCAGTTGGTGGAGATTAACGCCCGCCATGCGTAGCACACGTGCAAGGCTGCAAAAGTGCGTGTGCGCGCGTGTATGTGTGTGTATATATGTGCCTGTGGAATGTGTGTGAATTACTGAAGAGGCCCTGGCTGGGATAACCTCTACCCCCAGCCTGTGAACTTGCAGGATCCTTCACGGTTCATGTTTGAAGTGTCAAATTCTGCACACTTCATATGGATTTTGGCACGATATGCCAACCCACACATCTTACCGAGTCTGAAAGGGTCCAGCCTCACAGTCCAACTGTTTGAAAGTGTATTAAAGCATATAAATGGAACCCCCCCCCCCAAAAAAAAAAAAAAAAAAAAAAAAAA
>VVHJ01063336.1:0-13196 GCA_015107715.1 Tylochromis polylepis | reverse complement strand
AGAGTTTTATGCTTTCGTGGAGAGAGCAACAATGATATCAAAGTTGTAGTCTTACTCTTCAAATTTCTTTTTATAAAAAGAAATCTGTATTCCTAAAAAAAAAAAAAAAAAGTCATGTGGTTGCCGTGTGGATGACATGATAAGTCTTCAGGAAATATAAATGAGAACAAACATTCAAAATAAAGCAAGATGCTGCTTTAACAAAGACATTCTAAAGAAACAAGGCAGCATTTGTTGTTACATAAACAGTAAAAGCATTCAGTACAATTTAAATACCTAAAACACAGAGTGATTATGCAAATGTTTGTATTCAGATTAAGATGTCTCCACTACACAGTAATACGTTAATCATATTCTCCTGTGATGCATCCTTCCGGTTCATTAGCTACTGTGACACTAATGCCCTCACTGGCCACTTTATTAGGCACACCTGTCCAACGGGTTGCTAAACACAAACATCTATTCAACAAATCACATGGTGGGAACTGGATGCATTTAGGCATGTAGACGTGTTCAAGGGGACCTGCTGATTTTCAAACTGAGCGTCAGAAGAAGAAAGATGATGAAGTGACCTTAAATGTAGCAGGGATGCTGGTGCCAGATGGGCTGGTCTGAATACTTCAGAAACTGCTGATCTGTTGGGTTTTTCCCACACAACCATCTCTAGAGTTTACAGAGAATGTTCCAAAAAAGAGAAAAAAAATCCAGTGAGGGGCAGTTCTCTGAGTGAAAATGTCTCGTTGATGCCAGAGGTCAGAGGAATGGCCAGACGGCTTGGAGCAGATGGGAAGGTGACAGTAACTCAAACAGCCAGTTATTACCTCCGAGGTATGCAGAAGAGCATCTCTAAAAGTAAAATATGGTGAACCTTAAAGCTTTATGACCACAGTGTACCCATCTACTGATGGCTACTTCTAACAGGAAAACTTCCCATGTCACAAAGCTCAGATCATCTCAATCTGGTTTCTTGAACATGACAATAAGTTAACGGTACTCAGATGGTCTCCAAAGTCACCAGACCTCAACTGACTAGAGCACTTTTGGGTAGAAGAGGAGAGTCACGTCATGGCTGTATAGCAGACCAATCTGCGGCAGCTGTGTTATGCTATCACATCAATATGGGCCCAAATCTCTGATGAATGTTTCCAGCACCTTGCTGAATCTGTGCCATGAAAAATTAAAGCAGTTCTGAAGGCAAATGGGGATCCAACTGCAATGTGTGTACGTTTACCATATAACTCATTTTAAACTCTGAATTATGTTTATAAAGGTGAAAATTCAGAACACTTAATTTTTTATGTCACTAGCAGTGTGGGCAGTGGGCCCACACAAAGGCTTTGTTCCCCTACAGCAGACCAGCTTCTCTGTAAGTAATGTCTGTACATATCAATACAGCCTGTCAGATACCCTTTGAAGTAACTGTAATAGAAGCAACATGAAGCATCTTTAACCCGTGGTATTGTTCGCGTGAGAGTTTTTCCATATTAAAACCACAGTACCCATAAACCCCATCGCAGCTGTTTCAAAAACGATGCAGCTACCAGACAAAGTTCCTCCTCGATCTTTCACTTTCATGAAGACTTCAAGCCTGAAGCTCTACATGGGAATTTCAACGGAAGCACTCCGCTGTTATCAGTAGCATTGAATTTCCTCCTTTGAAGCAAAAGATTTAGAGTTATACAATAACGCCAAGAAATCTTTGCCTGTATTTCTTCGAATTGAGCCTGAATTCCTGTGAGGTTTCATGGTTGGAATGATGGCATGCACTAAGATTTCAGAAAACATCCGTTTACTCTCCGCTGGACATACCCAAGGAAAGCCCGTGGTTACTGCGATGTCACAGCTGATATTTATGGTGACTATCAGTGGCCTTGTGGCTGAATACAGACGCAGACAATAGTATGAAAACATGCAGACACCTACACTTCACTCAACCACGAGCATGACTGTCAGCACATACAAGCACTTCCACAGGAACCCATGTTTTTGTTCATTGTTTTTTTTCAAAGAAACTGTGGTTTCAGTAAACGATTACCAAAGAAATTATCCCAAATGACTCACTTTACTAAACACAATTTCATGCTGCTTTCTTGGGCTACATTATCATGATCTGGGATCAGAATTTGTAGTTCTTACCAATCTTTAAAGAGCAGTTTGACGATTTTATCTGTGGTTCTTGGTTGCATTTCGTAGATTCAGTTTCTAAGGTCTGATGGAGAGTTTACTTGGGTGGCCTAAAACTCTACTATGGCAGTCGTGGGGTTTTAGATTATCCAGCTAGAGCAATCAAATCGAACGGAGGCAGCTGCTTTTTGGCAAACTACTCGTAGACAAGACTGCAGCAAAGGACCTGTAATCAGCAAGGATCCTGGAACCAAATGGATGCTGTTTAGTGGTTATAGAGTAGACAAGGAATAGGTCAGATGACTAAGCAGTCATCAAACTACACACGAAACGAGAAGCATTCCGAGTGTGCAAACATCTGCCAAGACAGCTCATTCTCTGGGCAGTATTTACTTTTAAGGGAATAGCGTTGTATTTTCTATATATTCATTTTGTTTTCTTTGTTCTTTTAAAATGCACTTTTAAAAGTGTGTGGCACAGTCGTGTGTCTCTCTGTGTTAGTCCTGCGACAGACTGGTGACCTGTTCACGGTGTACCTCTCGCCCTATGGTAGCTGGGATAGGCTCCAGCGCCCCCCGCAACCCTGATAAGGATAAATGGAAGAGAATGGATGGATGAATGATTAGCAAGAAATATGAAGTGAAAAAAAGTTTTGAACACATGTTTATTCAAAAAAAAATAGGGGGAACATTAAATACATTAATATTAATAATAAAATACATGTTGCCAATGCAAACAGAGGCAGTAGAATTTTAAGCATAGTTTGAAAGTTTTAAAGATAAAAGACATTTTAAGAAAGTTTGACCTTATCTGACCTCAAAGAAGAGGTCAGAGGTCCAAACTACGGTGATATTTAGATTTCCCATATATTATTCCTTATATGCCTATATGCTGTCATACAAATAATGGCAGTAGGAAACACCGTTTTAAATAGCTCTATATACAGTAGCATTATTATCATTTTAACCTTCAGATCAGTCTAATGAGCAGGAGAGGTCAGAGGTCAAATGTGTTAGGATACTTTAAAACAGTGCTTAAGAATCATCACCACATTTAAGAATCAGTTTCTTAAGTTACAAGGATTTTTGTCATCTTTTGTCCAATAAATCATGAAGCTGACCTTGAAGACCTTGATGGATGTAAGCCAGATTTTAAGGGATGGTTAGCATGACCTCACTCTGCCTTCCTACGAAGTTTTATCATCACACATTCAAAACTTTTCGATGAAAACTTTACAGGCAGAATGACATGCACCCATACAAACCCTACCAACCTCCTTGGCAGAGGTAGCAAAGCTATGAAGACTGAGATACAATCAACAGCTCAGCCAAAAGATTTTATTTCAGCCTCGCAATTTAAAGTTGTTTTTCTGTATAATTAAGGCCAAAATCTGCATAGTTGAGACAGACATCCTGAATTTCCCATGATTGGGTCAAGCACATAAACACTCTCTTTATTACAGACTCTTGAGTCTGCAATAAAGATTACCTATAATCTAACTCAGTTTGTCCTCTCCTAGGTCTCCTGTCTAGTAAATGCCTACATCCATCCTTGTAATTTCTTTGCAGAAATGACAGTATCTGAGCACCTGCTAGTGCAGTGCTCAGGGCACCTGTCAGAGATGCACACTCACTGTCCTCTGAATGTGAAAGTGAAAACCAATTATAGGGAGAGCTTGGTTATCTATGCTCCTCATTGTGCCCACTTCCACTTAACAAGGAGCTGGAATGCCCCTGATTTTCACACACACATCATGGGTGCCAGCTGCACTCTGCACTTTGTTACTGTATTTCTATGAAGGCCAGCAGAGCAGGAGCGCTCTGGCTCAGCGCCAGCTTCACCATGAGAAAGAAAGGGAGCGTCAGTGAGAGCCAGGAGGGAGGGAAGGAGGGAGGGAAGGAGCGAGGTCACCGCTCTGAAGGACTTTCAGTTATATTCAGGGGAAATAACACATTCTGGCCTGCGGGTCTGCAACATGAAGGTGTAATGGTGATATGCCATTCTGTGGTTCACGCATACGCATCCAGGCTCACCGCCGGTTCCTCTAAATCTCCACCCAGGTTATATTTCCCTGACACAACTGTGCGGCTGTGTAATGTGAAGTCACCCGGGAGTCATGTGGGAATCAGATCCGACTCCCAGGTAATACGTCCGGTGATTCAAGGGCAACACAAACACAGATCAGATCTGCAAAATTATGTGGTAAAATCAGGGAAAACTAGAGAAAGAGACAGAAGAAAAGGCTATTTTAAAAAAAGCTTTTGATTTGGGTGTTCTGTTTATTAATGTTACTACAAGGTCAGAGGAAATGAGGAATCACTTTTCACTATTTGACTGCAAAGTCAAGTGTAGAAAGGAAATCTACTTTGTACCAGCAGCAGACTGAGCTAAAGGAGAGGAGAAAATTGGATGGGCAGTGATGAGATAGGCAGAAAAGCTAAAACAAACCGATACAAAAGCATCGCATATTTTCATCACCACCACCAACAATGTCACCACTGGGGGACAGTTCTGGTAAAATCACACGAAGCAAGTCAGTTTTCTGCTTCACCTCCCAGCATTTTTTCCTCCTTCTTTCCAAGTAATGATAACAGCTAAGCCACATGGTAGCTAGCCGATACCAAGGACAGTCAGTACTGTAAACAATAAGTCGAGAAAGATAAGCAGCTTCACACAGTCTCACATCTTTAGCAAAGAACTCATGAATTCATTGCCAGGATGTTCCAGAATGAAACAGATAGCAAGATCAAACGCATGTTAAATAACTGATTACAGTAAATGTCAGGTCAGAGCGTGGCTCACAGAGCAGGAATGCTAAAAAGAAACGGCAGGTTCTTTTTATCCTCAAACTGCACGGAAAAGAAAAATAATTCAGTGATAATTTATTAAAACTGAATGTCACTGTAATCTTTTAATTATTCAGGAATGGAATATCCATGCAGACACTCACTGCATGTCTTTGGACTGTGAGAGGAGGCTGGAGTACATGGGGAGACTATGGAAGCTCCACACAGAAAGGCCTCAGCCAGATGGGGGATTCAAACCCTAGACCGTCTTGCTGTGAGGCAATAGTGATAACTACCGTGCCACCATGCCATCCAAAATAGAACATGAAATTGTTTTATTTTAGTTATTTGCTCAGACATGTTAAACATGAATGATCAATTACATCACTGAAGTTCTTACGATGATTACAGAGCCTATATTTAGTAAACTATTCCACTAATTCTAAGGGGGAAATGTGCAAAAACAAAATCTTTAAGAGCTGCTGAAAACTTCTGCGTGGCTTTAAGTTCTTTTTTTTTCTTTTTTTTTTGATTGAACAGAAGGCTGCGGTGCAGGAGATCTCAGAAACACGCTGCTTCTGTTCTGGTACAAACAAAACCAAATGAGTAAAGAGAAAGAAAGGAGCCTTTTTATCTCAGGATTGTGGAAAACAACTCGCAGCAGTGATTTCTAGACAGAGGCCAAGCTTTTGCATTGTTATTTTTGTTTAAGTGTGACATAACACAGACATGCAGTTTAGGAAGGTGAATCTGATGACCCAGAGTGCTTGGAGTATACTGGAAGTCTTTTTAATGCATCCATTGTAAGCACTGTCCTACAGTTGGCTGAGGCCTGAAGAGGTTTTTCACCAGGAACTCCAGGAAGCTATTACATCACCTATACAACTGTGTGTGGGTGTGTGTGTGTGTGTGTGTGTGTTTCGTCAGTTAATTATTTGTTCAAGCATGGCCAATGTCCCACGTCCCTCCTCCTCCCAAAGCGTGATTCATGAATTTGTCATAATACAATAGAACTTCTTATCCATAGTTTACATTTCACTGTGCTCTGATCCCCTTCATACCGGCAGCGGATATTATTGAGGACTAAAGTGCTCTGAGAACATATGAGGTGGGATGGGATTGTTTTTACAAGTTAAAACAAGCTGTGAGTATCGGTATGAGGCCCTCTGATGGTTTATGGTACACTTGAATGAACTGGCTATTGACACAGCTCACCCCCCTTTCCTCTTTCTGTTTCAGAAACGCAAACAAACACACACACACACACAGCTGTAAATCCTGTGCTGACGTCCTTTGGGAAAACAGGGAGTTTCCTTCCTGGGTGAACTAGCTTCTTCGTCATTCAGTGTGCTGCTGCCTCTGTGGCCAGGAGTGAGGTGGAGAATGAAAACATCAAAGCGGCACATTTCACCCTCAGGGTGGATGTGCACTCCACTCATGCCTTATACCGAACAAATGTAAGCCCAGCCTTCCTTTATTTACTTTCTTTGGAACATAATCCCACTTTCTTTCAAGTTGGCATATAAATAAAACTACTGGATTGGTCACAAAGTAAGCTTGTTTACAAAAATGTGTTTTATACAATTGCGTTAATTATAATTTACATAATTTCAAATTGAATACGATTGAATACGATGAGGTTTATGACTCTTGAACAAAGAAAGCTATTTGAGGAACCTGGACACTGGTATTACTGTCATACTTAAAACTTCATAATAGGAAGAACAACGATTAAATCAAGCTCCTAAGATGTGTAATGGCTGATCTAAGGGAACTCAATCTTCCAGTACATAATGATCTTTTACTAACTTGCTGTGATGTTGCCATTTATTTAAGTGAACAGTCATTTTTGGGCTTTAACTGTGTGACAGAGCCCTCTAGCGGTTAAACCTTGCAATCATAAATAATGATATGAAGTGGGCAGGTGAGAGAAATATCCAAGATCTTACAGTTTTGTCTCCTTCCAGCATTCCAAGTTAACCTTACTGTTCAGAAACAAGCATAAAGAGGTGGATTTCCTTTTGTAGCTGTGAGTGCAAATGTGAGAGTAATCTCCAGAGTTTCAGTGCACATCTGTCCTTAATTTAATTTCAAGATGGTATCTGGTGGTTACTCACATGGCTTACTCGCTAGAGAGAGAGAGAGTATGTTTCAAACTCTCAGGAGTGTGTGGCAGAGCTGAATCAGACTGGCAAGCACTCTGCTTACTAAGTCATTCATGCCTCTCGCCCAATAGAGGACGAGAGGGGACATGGACAGCCTGATGTTAGAGCGTACAACCTCCTCAAAGAGGATGGAGAGAGACGGAGTGATCTAATTTCACTGTGACTGAAGGAAAAAAAAGAAGCTACTGACTCTGCAGATTTACCTACTCTTCAAACGTACTTGCATTTGTGCAACTTTGTGTTAATGTGCAAGGCTGTGTGTGTGTGTGTGTGTGTGTGTGTGTGTGTGTGTGTGTGTGTGTGTGCGTGCCTGCTTTGCGGTCCCTGCTGTGAAGTGTTTAATAGTTAATAAGAGCCTTGTTTACTTGGCAGGGCTGCGGCCCACACAGCAGATGCTGCTCAAATGCTGAGAGACACAACTTACGCAATACGGGAAACACATCCAGAATGTAGTTTGGATATTTTAACAGTTTGAAAACAAACTGCGAAATATGGCAAGCGATGCTCATTGTTTAAGAGTTTGTTCCAGTCTTCAGATTTGTTGTCGTTGTTTTTTGTTTGTTTTTTAAACTATAAAAGAGGAAAATGTTGGGAAGCCTGACAGAAAGAGCCGTGTATTTCTTCTTCTGCGTAAACATTTTAACAAAATGAAATATTGTCAGCATTTGATTTTGAGTGTAATTTAAACCCCCAAGACGAAAGACGCACTTTCACTCCACCGTTTCTCATCTGCGCTGTTTTATTTTTCTGGAAACAAAAAAAATGTATCAGAATCACGTGAATTATTTATGAACCACAATTAAAACACAGCTCACACACACTCACAGGCTGGCTCCCGACACTACACAAAGGACACACAATAAATCACCCTTCATCGGTTGTTACACAAACAAATATTTGCTTCATTTCACTCTGGTACAAACACACTCTTGAGGTGATAAATCCTACCCTGTTTCGAGTACTGTCAACTTTCCCCTCTATGCAATTCGAGAAGGAAAAAAAAAACACAAATAAGAGAGATTTGTATCTCAGAACCATGAAAAACCACCAGAGGTGGGAGGGATAACCTCATGGTACCCTGCGCGGCTGTTTGTGTATGTACTCTATAGTGATGGATAATGCATGAACCATAGTTTAAAATTTAAGGGTGATAATGTAACCATGGCAAAACAATAACCTTACTGACAGGTGAGCCGGGCCACATCAGGACAGAGAACGAAGGAACACTAAAACAGTGAAAATGTGCCTGAAGAACAAAAGCACTGAGGCAGACCTGCAGAGAGAGTCAGCACGAAGCGCGTTTATATATAAGCAGGTGAGGAGTTTCTCTCCCTGGTTGTGGTTTGTTTTAATTACACTGTCTGTCTATGAGTAATGACAGTGGATGTCATGTCATCTTCTGCAGGAAGGAATCATTTATTTTACATGCACTGATGGGTTTAAGAGGCTTTTATATTTTATTGTCTGCTTTTTTTTGTCTATTTCAAACAACTGCAATAAAGAAACACAAGTTTATAGCTGGCTGACAGCTGATAAGTTACTGCTGCTGCAGTAAATAATATCTCTCTGCAGCTGGATGAAGTTTTTTTTTATCATAGATCTCTGTTTATCTTTTTTTTTCTGCCCCAGTGGAAGTTATTTCCAAGTTTTTTGCACAGCTTTCCACATTATTTGGAGAGGGTTGGGGGGCTGAGTGAAAGTGTATTTTTGCAAACCTGAATGCATGACTTTTCTTGGTGACGAGCCACTGACATCATTTCTGATATTACATGGTTGTCTGTCCATCTGCACCTTCCCTCATTTCAGCAAAAACCTGGAATTTGATTCACATGATATGGGATATCATACATCGGCCTAAGAGTTGTGGACATGTTTATTGGGCACATCATCCTTTCCTTCCCCCTGAAGCAACAGTCTGTTAAGACCTGGTATTCCCAGCTTTTGATAAATGAAAAATCTTCGATCACAGGCAGAGACTGCAGAGACTGAATGTCTTATTATCCAAGATTTCCATTGGCTGTGCCAAATCATACGCACATACAGCTCACTAACAGCAAATGACCCAAACCCCCCTTTGCTCTTAGAGAAAACTGTTCTTAGTGTCTAAATGTGTGGGCATGCTTTATTTAGTCTGGCTGAATTATAATAGTTGTGGTCTGACACAGGATGATTCACTCTCATATCCTACCCAAAACTACAATAAGCCAGTGACAGGGCTAAGGAATTAAATTGTACAAAGCAGTAACTTTGTCCTTATAATCAGTGTTGTAACTATAACAAATTTTATAATCTTATTTTGAGGCAAAGTCAGCAGCGATTTTAAGCGATATGCAGTTTTTTATGCTCTGGTGACCACTGAAATCAACTTAATTCTGTTGCAAGCTTTACAGTTTCTAAATAATTTAATTCCCATAATACCTGCAGAGCGACTTTTCTCTATAAGGCTGAGTCTACAACCATAATTTTCTGGGTCACATATTTTGAAGCCTCGGCATGAGCGTTTTTGGCTTCCATCATGTTTTTTCCTCCATAACTGACAATAATTGCAGAAGAGGTCAGAGTACTAAGTTATCCTAAACACTAGCACGTTAGGTTATCAGCATACATCAACTTGTTTATCAACTGTATGAATACATGGCACAGACACAGATACCTGCTAATTAATGCTAATTAAAAAACAGCAGGTCTGGCAGGTCCTATGCTATTAGCTGAAGGTCTTATAAAAAATCCTCCGGACCACATCAGCATTATAGATATGATAGAGGACTGAAGTTCAGTGACGTTGCATTATCATTCCCAACACGTAACATACCGACGATTTGGCACGGCCCAAGGAGTCTCATGGTGACGCAAAAAGTACCCTTCCACACCTTCATGTTATGGCCATCACATAGTGTATTCGAAATCAGGATCTGAAAGTGAACAGATTTAAGGTTTATTATTTTCATTTCACACATAAAGCATGTGTATAGATTCATTCCAACCCGCTCTCATTCCCAACGCGTAAAATAGCAACGATTTGTCACAATTATGTTACCCGTTGGGATGAGAATCTGTTGCAGTTACCTGAGGTAAGCTGCCATGTTAGCACCTGTCAATCAAAGTGTCCACACCCCTCACTTTGATCCTCTTTAGAAATCCAGCAAGGTAGGTTGGTTGTAGAAAAAAAATCAGCTTCCTAGCATCAGTACAGTTCTTATGAAGGAAGAAACAGATCATACACTGCAAAATCTCCAGTGTTAAATTGACACTAGAAAGTGTCTATATAGGTCCACTCTTTTGAGTGTTAAATGAACACTCTTGACAGTGTTATATTTTTAACAGTAACCTAGTCAGTGTTAAAGATTAACAATGACTAACACTGAGCAGTGCTGATTTTCTAATACTGGAAAATAACTAAAAATGCTAGTAATATTTCAGTGTTAGCAAATCAACACTGCTCAGTGTTAGTCACTGTTAATCTTTAACACTGACTAGGTTACCATTAAAAATATAACACTGTCAAAAGTGTTAATTTAACACCCAAAACTTAAATGACACCTATATAGACACTTTCTAGTGTCAATTTAACACTGGAGATTTTGCAGTGTATATAGTACAGAGTAATATCCCTGGCAATTAACTTTGAAAGCACAAAGTATGTAATCTTATTTAAAAACAATGTGATATAAAAATATATATTTGTATATATATTTTTTAATCCAGGATCCAAACCCCAGAGCTTTATGCAAGCACTCCATGAGGCCATTTCAGCTCTAAGCCTTCAGTTGTTCAATGTTTCTTTCAAATGGAGCACAGCAGAGGTGTGTAAGTGCTCTTTAAACCTCACTCATCATTCTCATAGTGTAAAAATGGAGGCAGATAACGTTTTTTGCTTTCTTTTAACAGTCCAATTTCGATGCGTTGAAGGGGCGGAATAACACATTAGTTGAGGAATTTCTCAACATTAGAGTTCCCACTGAAGCCCGCTTCACTGAGCACCTATTAGCTAGCAGGTGAGACAGATAAAGATTACGGCAGAGTAAATGAGGTATGCCATTTCAGCAAAATATTTATATTACAGTGTATAATATTTCTCCCCTTTTGCCAATTTAGGCTCAAGAAATATAAGTATTTCCAGCTGGATCAGCTCATTTCTGAACTCAAACATACTCCAGCTCAGGCCACAGACAAAGGTAGGGCAACTGTTGAGGTTCAAAAAGAATTTCTATTACCTAAAATACTCACAGGATTGTCACTGTGTATTTATTGCTGTAAAACAATAAATATCACAATTTTTTAAAAAGGGGGCACAAAAATGCTGAATATTGCACTTTATGCCTGTCTTTGCAAAGTAGCTACTATCTAAAAGTAAAGTTGAAACAGACTTTCACCAGCTTCATAAACAAAATAGTTTATATGCTAAAGATTGCAAAATTAATTGATTTTAAAAAAATGATAGTTGTGGTGTTTGTTGTCAGTATAGGAAAATGTATAACCAACCGTAAACAAAGCAACACCATCTGTTGATCAGCTGAAATTCTGCGGAAATTTGTTGCAGTCTTGTACTATTTTCTTATGCGTGGACTGATTTGATGATTTAAACCTCTGCTTTTGACCATGGAGCCTCAATGACATCTTGTGAAACAATGAGCATAATAATAATCCAGCCCTAAAAGTTGATGAACAAACCCATCTGTGATTTCATGCAGACGTTGTTCGTTTTAGTTTTGCCACTCACAGCATAAGAACATCATCAAAGTATTATATGAGGTCCTGGAGAGATTTTTTTGTTTTGTTTTGTTTTTACAAAATTAAGCACCTAAAAGACTTTTGTTCCAGAAGAATGGTCCAGTATCCTGGTGCACAGAGTTCATGACTTCCATAAAACCATGATATTGAGGGCTGAAGTGCATTGGGTGGTTTTTTTGCTTCATATAATCACATATTGTTTGAAGTTTCTTTTGTTGTATTTTCCATTCTACAGATTCTAGGCACAAATTTTTAATTCTATTTTTTTCAGGTTTACCACCAAAAGGGACACCAGTGCAGGTATAAATATAAAAAATAAAACAGAATTTTAATTCACGTGAACCGTCAAACACCACAAGCCACTTAACCATTATTTCTCTTCCAGATGTCATGTATAGAGCAAGAAATTGATCGCATGAATGAGTCGTTCTTGCTGCTGAGCACGCAACTACAGAAGAGAGCTGAAGTGAGCACATGGCTAAAGGAACGAGAGAACAGCGCTGGAAACCATTCTGCAGTAATTAGCTGGAATATTATACACTGCACATATAATTACATAATCCAAAGAATGAAAACGTGTGTTAATTTAATTGTGTTGTGAAGGGCTTTTAAATGATCTCTTTGTGTTTTATTTCCTCCAAGTTTCACTTGGTGAAATGGTCTCGTTTGATTTTGTCAGTATCTGCTATTACTGCGTTTCATACATATAAATGGAATATTGCAGTGATTGAATGGTGATAACTCATTTTAATCTATGATATTTATGTTGATGTTCAGCCTCGACTTAAAAGAGAGATGTGTAACTGTCATGGCACTGGGTCTGTGACCCAGTGTTTTGCGTTTAAGTTAGTTTTTCCTTGATTATGTATTATATGTTTTATTTTGTTCCCCAGTCGCGTCTCATGTGTCTCCTCTGTCTCTGTGTTCTGTGTCCCCTTGTTTAGTGTCAAGTCCGTGTCTCTGTCCTGTGCTTCCTGTTTTACTTTTTAGTGTCATGTCTTTCGTCAGTGTGTTTAGTTTTGCTTCCCCTTGTCTCGTCATGTTTATTACTCCCAGCTGTGCTCTCCTCCTGTGTCCCATTCCCTCGTTATCCCTGAGTGTATTTAAGCCCTGTGTTTTCCTTGCTCTTTGTCGCGTCGTACCCTCTTCATGCTGTGTGTTTCCCTCCGTGCTTCCAGTGTTCTTCGTTCCCAGGTGTTTAGTTATGTTATTCCCAGTTTCTAGTTTAGTTTGCCGGTTCATGTATGCTATTTGGTCACTGCAATAAAGCAGCCTCTTTAAGTTTATTTCCCGTGTGTGAGTCCTGCGTTTGGGTCCTTCCTCCTGCCTGCCACACAGCAAACCATGACAGTTTCCGTAACACACAGTGACATAAGATGAAAAAAGAGCC
>VVHJ01063332.1:3574-21415 GCA_015107715.1 Tylochromis polylepis | reverse complement strand
GGGGGGAACCATAGAGTAAAAATGAGGAATACGATTCAGGAAGAAAGACAGATAATAAGAATACAGGCTCAGGGAGCAACACAGAGGCAGAGACTCTGATAGATAGGGAACTACACAAAACCAACTGCGTCTTCCCTGAGAGGACACTTTTGAAATACTGCTTAGCCAGTTCTGTCAAGGCTGGTTTCACCCTGGGAATGCAGAAACAGATGGGTTGTCTCTGAGCTATGGGCTACATGTGGGAGGTGAAAGGGTGTTGTTGGGAACTGTATGCAACAGCAATCCTTTGCCAATCGTTCTTTAATCTGTTGTGTTCCCCAAACAACACAAGCCTGTTTCTGGCATTCATTAACCCGCCAACAAATGCAGCTGCCCCGAGGAAACTTGTACTCAAACTGCTTTTCAGCCTTTTACACGCACTAAGTGTGTTATTTGTTTTTCCATCGCTGAACAACACAGGAACAGAGCACATACAGGCAGCACAGACATTCAAAGACAATATACTGCACAGACATGACTGCACAAATGCACACAAACACAGACACACAACTGTACATTTTACTTGCTCTGTAAGTAGAGCTTTAACTGAATTAAATCATGTGTAGTTCTTATGCAGTAGACGGGCTGTGCCAATTTGTTTTCATGCCGTCTTGTTACATTTCTGTTTGGACTTGAATTGTCACTTTTCAAAAAAATTAATTAATTAATATGAAAAAAAATACATACAAATGCAATTAATTCAAAACAGTTTTAAAGGATCTCATATACTGTAATGGTCTATCAATAAGCAATCACTGAGAGTGGTGCTACTTGGACTTTTACAATGTGACTCTACTTATGTCACTATCCTAAAATCTGTAAATGAAGAGCTGCATATCAGTGCCTGTAAATCTTGCTAGCTTATCAGTGATGGCTGACTTTTTCTTTACAAGCTTCTAACAACTGAGGACTAGAGTGGTGAACAATAGACGCTCAGATAACATTGAAAAGTTGGCAATGTTCCATTTCTTTACGCAGAAATGTACTAATTTCTGCTCCACTGCCTCAACTGGATGGCACACTCATGAGTACAGACTTTTGTTGTCATAGTAAGGTAACCTGTTTTTTCCCCCCCCAAAGTTGGCATACAGCCTTATTTTTGTTGGCAAGATTGTCATCGAAGGTGTGAAGCCCTAAATACGTTCACATATCCCTTTTCTCTTCTGTGTTTGAATAATCAGCGCAGCAGAAAATGGCCCTTGGTATTTTCTGTATTTATTAGTTCACAAGTCGACAGAACATGTTTAATCTAATAGTGAATTTTACATTGGACTTGAAACATCGCATGTATTAGACACACGTATAAAAATAAAAAATAAGTGTTTAAAAATAAAGTTTTGTGAGCTTGTGTACTGCCTTGTCTGAGTACACCCAGTTAGCTGGGTGGTTGCTGCCAATAGAATTACATTAGTTTATGTTAGCAAACTAGTGACAGAACCAATTAATTAAATGGAAACCAGGTACATGTAAGCTTAAAAGCAGTCTGCAAGGGGTCACTTTTGTACTGCCCTTTTGTACGGCTGCAACAATGAGTTTAATGTTAAAAACCAAGAACATATTTTCACTCTGTGTCTCTAAGGTAGTAAAGGGTTCTTCAGTGTTGGCAAGCTGCACTGAAATGGGAGACTACACCTATTAGCCATACTGTTAGGGTTCATAGATCACTTTATAAATGAGGAATCTGTGGAGGAGAGACTGTTTGAGCTAGGTGCACCGACGGTTCGCAGGGCCGACAAGTTGAAGTTGATGCGATCAGCGCTAGTTTATGCAATATTAAAGTTTAAGCTAACCCCCAGTTATATCGGGGTTAAGTCTTTTTTTTCCACAAGCACATCCAACTACTTTAGAAATGAAAAGGTTATCACATGTGCATCACACCAAAACTACAACTAAGTTTATTATCGAAAGCCCGTTGAGAATCCATCAGCATCTCTGCAGGAAAAGAAAATTGCCACCTTACAGTCTCTTTCAGCTACATTTGATCGACTGATGTGTGTGATGGACCACAAAACCCCCCCAAAATACCAAGAGCCTCAAGGAAGAGATGGTATAGCTTTTGGAAAGCTTATTTCCTTGTTTTTTGACCTTGAATTGGATAAACAGAAGAAATTGGATGGAATAGGTGGACTGTTCTGGAAATTTTTAAGTCAGACTACATTATATTACTGAATGGTACTTCCAGAAGCAAGGCAAAAACAAAGCCCAAATGTAACTAAAGGAGACTTTTTAAAAATTCTTTTCTTTTTGATGCTGAGAGATGGTTGTGGTTTGTAATCTAGCTTCTCGGACAGTGTTAAATCTGTGACAGCTTTTAGAACAGTGCTCCATGGCATAAACAAAGCTCAATACATGTAATGTGTTTCATGTCCAAGGTTTTACTAGGCCATAGGATAAACTACATGAAACAATTAGTTAGTCTTTACATTCAGTGTTTTCACAACTGCACCAAAATTGTTTGGTGGAATAATTTTGAATAGAAAACAACATTTTTCCACAAATGCATTGCAGCCCTGAACTTTTCTAGATATTACTCAGTGGAGGTGCGTGAACGTTGGGCATTCGTTGTTCCTTACCCACCACCTCCACAGTACAGACGTAATGGTCTTATCAATTCACAGTGAACAAGTTATGTGTCCTGCCTCCTGCACACTATTTAGGCAGCATCCTTACCTAAACTAAACTGAGCTGAGAATTTCTAGCAGTGCGAATGTAGCTAATATGAACCATCTCCTGTTGAGTGCTACGTGTGACAAAGGGCAACTTCAGAAAATATAAGTCTAGTAAAATTTTATTTCCATAGTGACAGGGGCTGGGTCTCTGACCCAGCGTTTTGAGTTTATTCTGTATTTTTGAGTTTCTTATGTTAAGTTTGTGATTATAAGTTCTTGTGTTACTCTTATTTAGGGTCTAGTTGAGTTTTAGTTTAGCCATTACTATCATCTGTCTCCTTGGTTTTTGTGTCTCGTTTCTCATATAGTCCGTCATGCGTTTTATGTCTCTGTGTTCCATATTGTCAAGTTTGTGTTGTCATGTCTATGTCTGTCCATGTTTCCTGTTTTATTTTGAAAGTCTTGTGTTTCTATGTTCAATGTGCCTAGTTTTACTCTTCCCCTGTGGTCATTATGTTCATTTGAGTCAGCTGTTTCCCCATGTGTTTCCACTTCCCCTGATCACCTCCTGTGTGTATTTAAGTCCTCTGTCTTCCTTTGTTCAGCGTTAGGTCATCCGTTTACCTTCCCCTCCACGTCATGTCAGGTTTCAAGCTCAGGTATTTCATGATTCAGCTCAGGTCATGCTCGCGTTCCATTTTCATGTTTTTTCCTCATAGCTTCTCGCATGCTCCTGCCCTGAATCATGTTCACGTCTTTTGTCATAGTTTAGTTTCTTCCAGTTTAGGTTTTAGTTTAGTTTTCCTCCCTGTTCACTTTACCTTGTTTTTTGTACTCATCAGCCTTAATAAAGGGCTCGATTTTTGTTTATTCAAGTTGCGTTCCACGTTCCGTTTGTCTGCATTTGGGTCCACTATTCACTCAACACATAGTCAGTGACACACAGCACCTTCCAAGAGAAATAACACAAAGCGCTTCACAAAAAAAATGCTAGAACATCAAACTAAAAAGTTACCCAACAGCAGTTTCAGCAAAGATCTACATCACTGTTGAAGTAAACCACCAACAATGAGGTGCGGCTGTTTAGCTGCGGCTGCCATCAAAGGCTTGGATGATTTTAATATTTACAAAAAACGATTCCAGTAGTTTAGCAGGGATCCTCCGCGTTTTCTGATTTACCACCATCTGTCGTTTGCTGTTAATTCAAAGTCGCGCCTTCATCTGTTTGACATTAAAAGCCTTCCAGCAGTTGAGGAGAAAAAAATATTTTCACATCACATTTACTGTTCAACATCTGCAGGAAGTGTTGAGTTTCATTAAGAGAAACTTAAAATGATGAAAGAGCAACAGAGAAGTGTTGATTGGAATCAATGAAACGGCGAGTACAAACAGCATTTCTGTTTGAAAGTGAAAAACAGCAATAAGGGCATATGTCTTGAATGTTCCTTATAAATATAAAAATGTATCAACGGCGCCTTAACAATGAGAACTACAGTTCACACCCCAATCATTTTGTATTCACAGCTCATCCTTCCTGTACATCAGTTTCAATATTCACTTCACACTGCAAATGTATTACTGCATCAAATATAATAACAGATGTTACTAGCATTAAAAAGCTGATTTTTTATTTTGAAAATATTCAGTAATATTTAGTGGCTACATCAATAGACATTAAAATGCCGGTCAACCATTTGTGGGCTGAACAGCTCAGGTGGATAGGAATATTATGTTAACTGGTTTATTCATGGTAACAAAGTCACGCAGCTGCAAGGTATCAAGGGTACATGTAAACGGCTCTACCAGAGTTTGGCTAGCGACCAAATTGCACAGTACATGTAAGCGTAGCCTGTGGCCTCTTCACAGGCATCATACATTTCAGTTGTCGTTTAGACTATCAGCCACCATTTTTTCCAATAAATCACAGTTGGCTGTCAGCAACTATTCTGATAAACCAATAACTGTCATTAATTAATTAAAAAAAATATTTACCACTGACAAATATTTCCAGGTTTCAGCTGCTTAGCTCAAAGGACTTGCTGCTGGTACAAGTTATGTTAAAACTATGTGCAAGTTCTTTGAAGAGGAAATAATGTGACGAACTGAATAAATAGCTGGCAAATTAATCTATGAACTGACACCTTATAACGATCAACGTTTTTACCTTTGGTTACAGAACAATAATTCTCAAACCTTTGTCAAGACTAAAACTAGAAGCCCTCAGCTTGTGCAAAACACAGGATTAAGATCATAGTTGCTCATAACCCAAACCAATACCAACCTTTACCAGACAGCTACTGCAACTCATTTAGTCTCTTTCAGTGGAGCTTGGGCACAGAGTTGCATGGTGATGATTAAAAATTTAACATACTCCTTCACCTACAGAATCAACTGGTGTCAAGTTGGAGAGTGAACATTAATTATCCAGGAGTGTCCAACACTGGCTCCTGAATATTTTTACATTATTAATATCCTCAACACAAGAGACATGTCTCATTATTAGAAGCTCAGCACCAAGGCCACGATTTTCCAATTACTGCCCCCGTGTCAGTCTGTGTTCAACTGAAAAAATACATTTCCCTAAAAAAAACCCAAAAAACTTCCGGTTTCACTAGATATGCAAGGTCAGACATAAGTTTGCACTTTGCCATAAATTAAGGTAAAATTAATTTTCAGTTCTAATCAAACCATCAGCGTTAATGTGAAATTCCATTAAACCTGGGGTAGCCAACATGTTTTTGCGATCTGAGAGTGAATTGAAATGCATCTAGCCCATGACTGGGGAAGTAAGATGCAGAGGTAAAATGGGCTATATCTCACCCAAAAGTCAGCACTGGCTTATTTTCAACACAAATGAAGCCCTCTGATATGGCTTAGAACAGAGAGTGAAGGGCTGCAGGAGGACTGTATATTTAAAATTATTTATTTACTTATGTTTGCATTTTCTGGATTTCTGTCTACTGAAACCTTCCAACTAACAAGTAAGAAATCTATGCAAGCTTTACTATAATAACTGTGATCCTTTGGTGTAATTCTGCTGTGGTTTTGATTCAAGAATCGACTCAGCCTGTCAGCAATTGACGATTCATTTCTATTTTCATGCAAATAACTTCAAGGTGTCACCAGCCCAGTATTGCGTTACTGAAATTTCCCATAAGACTAAGGAGCAAAAGGTATTTATCAATTTTCTACCACTGTGACTCATAAGCAAACACTTCAGCTCTGCAAAAGAAATGTTGGTAAAGGGCAAGCCGCACATTAGGCTTTTCAGCCAGTACCAGTGCTGACAGGTGTAGTGAAGTCATGTGTTTTTGCAGTGAGATTCACACAGACTCCCTCACTTAGCCCAGTTCCACTTTCCCAGCCATGTTTATGACTTCACCTCCTGCGGTGGCCCTCGGGCAAGAAGAAAACAAGACTGTCTCACAACAGTCAAAGCCTTTTAGACTCAAAAAACACAAACTGCTGGAACTTTCCAAGGAAAAGGGTCCTCTCTTTTACTCACAGTCAAGCTTCTGTTTGATGACTGCTGGACTCTGGCAATACTGAAAAATAGAGTTAGTTCTAATGTGCAGTGAAAAATGTGGTACAAGTTTCATTACATTTAAATTGGGAGGAGATACAAAACAATGCATTTAATAGTCCAGTTAAGAAGCTGCAAACACCGAACATGGAAAAAGTGGATGTTATAATTATCAGACAACTGCATGGCAAGCGCCTCTACTTGGTGGTTTCCTTTAAAACACAAACACACACACACACACACACACACACACACACGAACCCCTGGAGACAATTACTATGTCTGCCTTCAACCCTCGACTTCAAAGAAAAATTCCAGGGAATCTAAGGCATTAAAACTTCTTATTTTCCACCACAATCTCCTTTTATCGGTGCCACAAATCCACCTCTCCTTTACACAGGTGCTGTCAGCAAAAATGCTTGTATTTTAAGTAAGGTAACAAACCACTTCACAGTGGGCATTTGATTTCATAATGTGGAAATTGAGAAGAACAGCGGAGTTTATGAACACGTCAGTCTCTTAAGGTGAATATTTGCTTTGATATTCTGATGTTGGGGTGCAGCCCTGCCATCTGTGTTCACTCAGCCTCTGTGGGAAACAACTGTCTCTTCCCTCCTTCTTTCAAAGCTGGCAGTAAGCACAGTTTGAGAAAGGAGCACAAAAAGAACCCTTGATTCTTATCAAAGGCATGTTTTAGGTTTCTCTAAGCCCATGGGTTAGTACTATACCGTACAATAGATAAGGTGATCCGACTGATATGTTCTAACGGAGGGTTACAGGGAAATGTTGAAAAAGGTGCTGAATAGGAGCCCCTTTTCAGTTTATATCTCTACAGCTTTTTCCAGGTAACCCAAATTTTTTGAGTGGTTAAATACGACTAAGAGATGGCATGAATACGTTACTTTTGTGCATTATTGATAATTATCTTTGCCTTTAATTGAAAACAAACAAACGAAAAAAAGATTAGGCAACTGGGAATTTATTAGTTCTTTAGGTAGAGCTGCTATACAGTTTTCTGCGTTGCACATAAGCAGCTGACAATAATACAGGGACAGTTATCACCTACAGTCCTTCTTGAAACCATAAAGGGTTTATTTCAGAGGCAGAAAAAAGCTTTAGATTTTTTTCCAGTAGCAAGACGAGGAAGCTGCTTTTGGTGCAGCCAGAGTATCCTGATGGCAGTTCAGGTCTTCTTTTTTCATGTGATCTGCTGCTGCTCTTTGTGGATTTATCTAAATTCCACCACGTGTAAACAGACATTTCGCGAGTTGTCTTGGATGATTTCCATCCTCTACACTGACAGTATACCGTTTACTGTTTTTAATACTCGACAAAATGCAGTTGGTAGCAAAAATTCAAATTCATCTCTGCTACACTTTATGTAACCTAACTCTGGCCATGAAACATCAGCCACTCTGACCGAGACCAACACACTATTCTCACTTTAAATCCATCAGAGTACAACAAGCTAACCTGTTTATCCTGCACTATGCTGCAGAGTATTTTCATGCAATCTTTATATCAATTCAATTCCGTTCAGTTTTATTTATGTAGCACCAAATCACAACAGCTATTGCCTCAAGGTGCTTTTAAACCCCCAATTTAAATAACACAAATAAGTATACCTTAATTTGTTTTGCAGGACGTTTCACAATATGAAAAATCATAACTTCACATCATATACAAAGCCAACATCTGGTTAAAAAAAAAAACATCTCAGAGAAATCAGCCCTCATTCTCTTCTCTCCCTGGGAAATACAGCAGCACTTTTAGCTAACAGACACAGTGTGTGACACACTGCATTGAAAGGGTTTGTGCGTTCGTTAATATTTGTTGAGCTGATAGAAATGTTACATTTGAAATTACCTGTCACTTAAACTTTATAAACTTTACTCCTTTTATTCTCGCTCCTTTTCCATAGGGCTAGCTAGATGCTGAAGTACCGGTACCATGGCTTATGGACATCTGCACAAAACAAAACATCAGCCCACTTTAACCTGTAACTATGGCGATATAAATTATGCATAACTTAAATGTTTTTGCCTCGTTCATCTCTTTGCATGCGATTGATTGATACACCATTAGGATTGCCTTTCCTGTGTTATTGTTTAGGCTCAAATCGGTTTGATGTTTAAAAGCGCGCAGTGATGTGAAATAACAACTCCCCTCAAATGCCTTAAACCAAACGTAATGAGCCTGTTTTGACAATGTAAGGAATAGAAAGTAGAGACGTTTATGTGAAAATGTACGGAGCAAAAGAAAAAACGTTGTCAGAAAAATAAATACAAAAGTACAGTACAGACACCTAAAAGCTCAACTTAAGTACAGCAACAAAGTATTTGTACTTTGTTACTTCCCAGCTCTGCTCCTGATATAGCCTAATTGATACCAGTTTGGGTTTAGTTTCTTTGCTGGCAGAGAGAATGTATTAAAAGCAACAGAAAATCAACAAAGAGCCATAACGTTTCTCTGTAGTCTCGACAGGACCTTATCAGTACTTAGCTTTGCAACTACACAATGTTCTATATAAATGCCAGCTTCTTAGATCATTTATGTACGATGGATTAAACTTGCACTTCAAACATATTAGATAAAACTATGTTTTCCAAGACACAGTAAACGTTTGAGTACAAATCCGGATGATAATTTTCTGTCTTGTACATTACCCAGCTTTCTGTTAAATACTAAAACTACATCTGTATTTGAAACGCAGACACAAACCTTTTATCTTTTAGAAAATTCCAATATTATTACATATAGACTCAAACGGTTTGACAAAACAGCTCTTAGAAAAAAGGTCATATTTCAAATGGAAAAAAAAGATGCCTTCCTCATGGCGATAACATGCCTCAGCACAGACCATGTGTTGTTTAAAACATCACTATTAAAATGTAATTATGTTGAATCATATTCTTGCATCAATGACCGCAAAAACTGTGACATTCCAAAGATGATCTTACATGTAAATCAATACTTCACACAGTTGGCCAACAACAGCAAATCATGTCATATTTGCTTCTTGAGCAATGGCAGAAGGGCTTGTGCAGTGGGTGCGCCAAGAAGCATCACTAAATATAGGAAAAGGCAGCAGAATGAAACAGTCCCGGCTGGCAGTGGAGTAACACTGCAAATTCCTGCATATTGGATTTCCATTGTACTGCAGAATACATTTTGTAATGTAGGCTAAAATACAGAAACAGGAAATCAATCTATGAAGGCCTTTGGCCACATTCTGAAACACGTGCTTAATGTGATAAGACCTCTCCAGTCAAGGAAACAGTTTGCATGTAACTTACCATTCTTTAAATGTACGTATGTATGGAATGTGTGTCAGAAAGTAATTATTTTCTCACAAGGTAAAACTCTGGACTGGCCAGAAACAGATTTATGCTTTGCGTTACGAGATTTAAAGAAACAAACGTCGGGCTGCCATTGCTCGCTACACTCTATAATTCCAACGGTAACACTGTCGAGCACAAACATACTTCTATGACTCATTAATCATTTGATGAGTAAGACATAAAACAAGATTTGAAGGGCGTGTTCAAACTCACAATGTTTTATTATGAATAAGGATAACAAGCGGAGGGATATTTGAAGATGCTGTCAGGTAAAATCTGGTCAGCTGTAAACATACGATTACATTTCTTATGTTAGACAATCTAATTAGACATACGACACCAGCCTTGATTTTTCTTTTTTAAATATTAAGAAAAATGTGTTGTAAATGTCGAATGCAAGTGCCGAATCAACAGCTTCCCAAAATCCTCAGATAAACTCATTTCATTTTTCCTTGATTCAAAATATTAAAAGTAATCCTAGAGGTTTGAAGAGAATATCATCTTAGTGCTGTTATTCTCCATCATCATAGTTTATCTTTGATACAGATGGGTTTTTTTCTATACATTTGCACATGAACAAGTATCTACTATACATCTCATTTGTGCAGTTCTTTCACCAAGTAAAACATAAAATAACATGACATTGAGCCTGCTTTCTTAAAGCCTTTTTTCTGCTTTCATGTCTCCATTAAGACTATATGAATCAGTAAACTCACACTTTCTATCAATGTTTTCATCTTCACCTTCTTACACCCCTAATGCAAGGCCTAGCTATAGTAACTTGTTTACACAAAAAATAATACTCATAGAAGTGTCCAGTTTAGCACAACCCTGGCCTTTGCAACAGCGGAGACAACTGCAATAACACCCAGGCCACTTTAAGTGAAACCAAACAATCTTTAACCGAGTTTGAGAGCTTCACTGTAAAACCGAAAATCTCCATGGACATTTTATTTGCATAATAGGTTTAGTAACAACTGAAATGCCTTTTTTTCTATTAAAAAACCTTCTAAAATAAGAGCGTCTGTGGCTACTAAGGCTAAATTATGAGGAAAATTTATGTATTTTTATCTTGTCAGCTTTAAAACTGAAAGCCGATGAGTTGAGCACGAAGGCGTGTCACATTTGACGTAAATACTACTTGATCACACACGAGTACCTAGTGGTATATGGGGCAGGCAATCAACTCCTTGCCTCCCACAGCACATATCACATAGCACTGGAGCCTCATTGGAAATAATCACCCTGCTCCTCCTGCCATCTAAACCGACAGCACCTCATATCAAAAGCACAGTTCCTGTGTTGTGGAATTAAAATGTTGATTTAGTGAGATTAACAGACCAAAGACAAATACACCAAAGATGAGCCATCACAGGCATTCTGACGAATACTCTGGATGACACACTGAGAAAAAGCTAGATGTGGTTACCCAACATAACAGTACAGACCGATACAGAATCAATTTCCATCAAGATGGGAGCGAGTCCAACTCTGAAAATAGCCTGTGTAACAGACATGTGGCAAAAATTTGATCTGTTCTGTGACTGCACTTTGTAAAGATGGCTGAACTAAGAAACCAAATGGCAAACGGCAGCGGTTGGATCAACTGGAATGACACAACAGACATTGCCATGGACCATCCCTACTGCATCTGATGAATATCATATGCACACTTTGATGCACATAGTTTTAACAGACAGAGAAAGCCATTGTAAATTAATTTCTGGGTAAGTACTGATTTGTTATTTACAATAAACAAATGCCCACCCCTACTTTCCGTTTATCTCATGTCACTACCAAGAAGTTGCTGAACAGACGTATCGCCCAGTGGAGTACAATTGAGTTTGGAATCAGTGACCCCACAGCAGCAGAGAGTCTCACGCTATCTGTCTCTCTGGTTCTCTCTTGAGAAGAGATACTTGTGTTAATACTGATGCTGGGTTGGGCTGGGCTGGGCTGGATAAAGATCTTTTCTCAAGTGAACACACACACAGTGTGACATGAAGGAATTGCATAGACATGCCTGGGGAATGTTGGCAAAAACACTCAAACTCAGCTAGACATAATGAGAGAAGTAATGCTTGTTCTCACATTTGGATGTGAACAGGCATAAAGAATAATGATTAAACTGAGAGCTCTTCCGATTCCTGATAATATCGTAGCAGGGAAACATGGTCGCCCACTGACTTTGCACAAGTACTTACTGACTACATCACACAACCTTCATTCATTTTCCCATTCCAAAACAGAAAATTGGCACAGACACGGGCCTCATGAGGAGTGATTTTGGGGCATCAACAACAAACACCAGATGTGGAGATGGGAGATAAATGTCAAACATATTGAGTCTATGCTTCATTAAAGCTTATTATCGGGGGTAAAGTTTGCCTGTGGCAATGGCAATAACAGATCACAACATCAACATCCACCGAGGTCTTGTTTTATGCAAACATTGTTTAACACAGTTGGTGCCATTATCAAAGAGAGTACAAACCGAGAGCCTGAACACTGCTTCATAAAGTAAAAACAAAAATGGTGTTTCTGTTCCAGCTGAGATTTCAAAACTGTTTGCAGAGCCGAAATGAGCGATTTGCAAATACAACTAGTAAAAAATAGCAACAGTTAAATTTTTTGTTAAAAGACAGATTTCTGTCAAGTGACTGAATTTGACCTAGAACCTTGTTACACTCAAAGAGTCTCAAAGGTAAATGGACACACAGGCTGTGACACTGGAACTTGTGACTCTTTCCTCATTCTTCCAACACAAATTAAGTAAATACAGAAACTGGAGTTGATTCCAAGTGTCAGAAAGACCACTGAAGACACTAAAGGTATATGATGGTAGAAATATTTCCATGGGTAAGAAAAATAACTTCACAACATCTAATGAAGTCAAGAACACTCAAATTGGTAAGTGTATCATTGTTAAATCAAGAGACACCTTGATGAATGGAAATGCCAAGGGTTTACAACAAGGTCCAAACCACCAGTTGCACTTAAAAACAAGAAGGTGAGATTAGACTGCCAGAAAAACCATTCTAAAAACATTCCTTGTACAGAAGGAACCAAGCTTAACCTGTAACAGAATGATCAGGAGGAAAAAATATGGAAAGAAACAGCTCATGATCCAAAATATACACATCTGTCAAACATGGCGGAAGTAATGTAAGGGCATGTGCATATATGACTGCTAGTGGAACAGAGTCACCAGTGTTACTGATGATGTGACTGGTGATAGAAGCAGAAAGATGAACTGTGAAGTGTAAAGGGCTACACTCTCTGCTCACATTCAGCCAGATGCTTCAAGACTGATCTAACAGAGTTTCACAGAGCAAATGGATAATGACCCAAAGCAAACTGCAAAAGCAAACCAGGAGTTTCACAAGGCCAAAAATTGGGACACTTTTCAGTGGCCAAGTCAGGGACCTGATCGCAACACAACAGAGCATGCTTTTCAGGTACTGAGGACAAAACTGGAGGCAGAGAGACCCACAAACAAGCAACAACTGAAGGTGGCTGCAACAGCTAGCAGAGCATCTCAGGGGATGAAACACAGCCTTGTGTGATGTCCATGGCAGTCATAGATTGCAGAGGATTTTCACTGAAGTATTAAAAACAATCCTTTTAATGTTATGTTAAATTGACCAACTACTGTTTAGCATGTTAAAATGGGGGCCAATGTATAAAAGTGGCTGTAATTCCTAAACAGTTATTGTAATATTTTTGTTAAATGCTTAAATTAAAGCTGAAAGTCTACACTTCAATCACACTTAGACTGATTTAAATCCACTGTGATGCTATACAGAGGCAAAATTACAAAAATGTGTCATTGTCCAAATACTTACGAATGGAATTTACATAGAATGTGTTGTAACGACTAAAAACTAGTGATCAATCACCCCTTTTGCTGATTTTTCTCCTTAATATATTTTATAACAATCATCTGTTACAGTTAATATTAGACACCACTGTAATATTAAGTACACCCTATAAACTTCACTGTTTATGTTCCAGGGGACTACAGCTGAGAAGTGACTTCACTGATATTTTATCTCTTCAAAAAAGGGAAAAGACTGCTGTGGATTAGAAATATGTTGAAAAGCTCTGACTTAAAAGAGCAAAAACACGTCACACCATTTTTAAAGAGAAGAGAAGGATTTGAACCTGTTTTACATTCAACACTTCAAGTTAGTTGATATTCAGTTACTCTCTTTGATTCTGACTTATTTTCATCAACGGTGCTGTCTTTCAAACCATCAAAAGGGAGCTGCTTGAAATATTCCTCGCATTGGCTTTATCATTGTTCCAAGTTCCTGTGATCAGCATACTGAGAGAGGAACAAGTCCTATTAAATGAGCAGAACAAAATAGAGAAGAAGCAGAGATAATAAATGGGTATTAACAGGCAGTTTCCCCAACAGTAGAAACTGTGTGACATTTAATGAAGTGGTCTGAGGACTGCAGTGAAATTCTAAATGGTGTATTAGGCCATTTCGAGTCTGGCAGATGGTTCTATGTATTTTTCATGCTGTGGAAAACCTGTGACTGAGGTTTGGTTGGTTGTCATCCAGTGCCTGGGGACCCTTAGCTGAATGCATTCTACACACCACTGCAGAATCACATGATGTCTGACCTCTCTGCCGTGGCAAACTGCCCAGCAAGGAATGGGAGGAAGGGGAGGAATGTCAGCGTGTCAGTGTGTGACTGAGGTTGTACAGAAAGAGGCAGGGAGAGAAAGCAAGACCCAAAGATGCATGATTGAGTATGAGCTTGCATGTCTGTTTACTGAGCGTAAACTGAATTCTCTGCACCCACATACAACTTTACCGCACTGACCTGTAAGACATACTGTTAGAGAGGGAAAAATATGGATGGAATAATGCAGGGGGAGGGGAGGAGGAAGAGAGGGAAGCAACCACTGCTAAGGAGTCACACAATGTTACAGAGAAAAAGGGGCATGAAGAAAAAAAAAACAAAAAAAACAACAGCATTGCCTGACTTCCCTTCCTTTGGAATGCATCCAGTATATCCTGTGAGTGTGAGTGTATGTGCGTGTGTGGCATGCTGGCAGGAAGGCTTTCAGCATATAAATATCACATTACCACACAAGGAAACGCAGGCATCAGTTTGAGCTTCCAGCAGGCCTAACAAGCACAGGAGCTCCACTCTGGAGGTCAGAGGGAGAGCTTACACAAATGGAATTCCACAGGAACCAGCACTTCTTTTAACAGATAAGTGGCTGTAGCCTTGCAGCTGTGTGATGTGGTATAAGCCTGGTTTCAGTTATCTCACACGTGCTAGTGTGCACAGATCTACTGAGCTGCAGCACATATAATATATATACTGAGCTAGAATAAGATTACATACACAATTACACAAAAATAGGCTTGAAGTTACAGTGAAGAACAACTTAAAGCCTCGTTTTATTAACTGACCAATGCGCAGCAGATTAGATTAGATGAGATTAAGATAGTACAAAAGGCAGACATAGAACAACACTCAGCGTTTTCAGCAGTATGAGTCTGCGATCAGTAAAATCTGAACTGTGAAGCAACTGACAAGCAACTGACTCAGCAACCCATGGTCAATAAAAGGGGGAAAAAAGATGTACTGCAGTATATTCAGAGAGACACCTGATCGTCTTAAACTCAGTCTGCAGCAGGACAAATACCCCAAACATACCACAGCGAGGGTCATAAAAAATTATCAGTGACAAGAAGACCGAGGAGTCCTGCAACAGATGGTATGGTTCCCACAGAGCCCTGATCTCATCAACACTGAGTCAGTCTGGGATAACATGAAAAAGCCAAAGGCACTGAGGCAGCCTAAATCCTCAGGAGAACTGAGATGCTGGGAAGAACCTGCTAGCCAAAAAGTGCTCACACCACATTCTGACTTTAGATTTGTTGTTTTTGTGTCATATGTGTCATCTTAAGAGGGTTATTCCAGAATTACTTAATTTTGTATGTGCTTTTGTATTACTGTTAATTATTGCAGTTTAATGCCTCTTTGACTTTCTCACTAGTGTTCTTCTTCGGTCAAATCCGGCTCCATTTTTAATATGATCATCAGCAATGTATATTCTGGTGCAAACAATAAATGTATGCATATGACACTGTTGTCAACTAAACATATATGCTGATGATACCATAACATATATCTATCCATGTAGCAGATGAACACCATAAGAAAACAGTTTTATATTCTTGCTTTTGATATAAAATCTTCTTATATTTACTTGTTATGCTGTAAATAAGAGTTTTACCTGAATTAGCACTTACGCCAGTGCTTGTATTTCCTTTAAAACCCAAATGTAAGCTTTGACTCAGTATGTTGGCAAAGTATCATAACTTCTAACATTAATATTTGCTTTATTCTAGTAATGAAAGTGTGACAGTGAGCATGCTCAAGATCAACACTGTAAAAGTGAAGCTAAATGAAATTCAGCCACCATCCTGATTATTTTAACTTGTGCTATTCCTGTTGTGACACATCAAAACATGTTCTTGTCTAACAAAAAAATATCATTTTCATTCGTGAAATAAAGGTAAATTTCTTTGCTCTGAAAGTGGAATTAATGACAAAAGTAAAAAAAAACAAAAACTGAGTCTTCAACAGCTGGTTTCAAGTCATGTCTCAAATATGTATTTAACTGATAAGTACGTGAGCTGGGAAATGTGTTACATACCAACCTTCAACAGTTCTGAGGTCAAAAACATATGCTTATCTGAGATACCACAAACTGGATTACTGTTCAAAAAAAGAATGATGCAATTTACAGATTACTATGTTAGCATTTTATCATTAGGAAATGTGTAGGGCCCTTTGTTTAGATAATGCATGTAAAGACCTCCCTCACACACAGAGCCCACTTTGACTCCTTGTCCTGTTAGTCATATCATATGAATTAAGACCTTTTTTTGTATTCACTAAGACATGTATCTCTGCAGCTGGTGATCTGGTCTTTGAAACAGGGTAACAAATCAGACCTTAAATGAGAGTGTGGATTGATCCAATCAATTTTTTCACTGCAGGAGTAAGTAGATGTGTGATTCAAGCTCTGCATGGGGTCTGATGTGCCTTTGTCTGTGCTAGAAGCTTTCATGGAGATAGAGAATGCATATGTGGATGTGTTGATTTATGTACTTTAAAAAACAAATTTAAAAAAAGCAGAATTTTTTTTTTTTAACTTAAAGCAGCTTTGCTTAACATAAAGAACCTGCAACATTTTTATCACCTATAAACCTGCTCAGTTTGGCTGCAGCTCTCTGTTGATGCTTCTTAATTATCTCACTTAGCCTCTTGCTGCAAAAACATTCCCATTTTCAATCTGTAACATACCCATCTCTATCCCAACCCCCCTCTGTAGCAGGCAGGTCAGGCATACATCTCCACCCATTGCTGAGTGAGCACTGGGGGGTAGGAGTGGAGAGACAGAATACAGATCATAATGGCTGGCCAATTATCAGTACTAAAGGGGGGGGGGGATGGGAAGCTGGGAGGAGTGAGAGATTACAGGGAGAATGGATCAATACACCAGTCAGTTTCTAATGAGGGAAAGAATTGGTCCAAGTCAAGCAGATGGAAATCCTGCTCTGCCTGAGGTGGTCTTTCTGCACTGTCTGTCAGCAGGGTTTCAGGTTATTGGTGTTGATTTGTGCAATAGTGCCCCAACAGAGGAACGACTGCAATGACACCGAATCACCAATCAGTGACATTTAAGCGTTAAAAACATTTTCTGCATTTCTGTGAGACCGTAGTGTTTCTCTCTTGCTCTCCTGATCTTCCCACATTCCACTTTCCCTGAATATTTCATACATCATGAAGAGACAGATTTAGAAGAGCCTGAAGAATAATGGCTGTCTGTCCTTCACCACCCCCCTTTTAACCACCCACAGCTGCCAGCACAGGACAGTAAATCCTACACCTCACCCACTCTCCCAACCCAGCAGTGCAGCTATGTGCTACTATACACTAGCACAACATGGCCTCTTCTACTTACACAAAAGGAATCAAGATTCAAATGCTAAACCACTAATAGCTTTTCCTTTTTTCCAAAATGTCGACTCCAATAGGCAGTAGCTAACAGTTCAGCACCATCATTAGGCATTTGGTGCCGTTATTCTTTTCTAGTTGGTTCACTTTTTTTTTCCTACATGTGTCTTGCTTTCTTTTTTTCTGAGGGGCCTTGTGTGAGGTGGGGGTGTTATTTATGGCTGCTCTGTGCAAGTGGTCACACACACACACACACACACACACACACACACACACACACACACACACACACACACACACACACACCCACACACACACACACACACACACACCCC
>VVHJ01063331.1:5092-24535 GCA_015107715.1 Tylochromis polylepis | reverse complement strand
ACCAATTCATCATCACAGCCATGTTCTGCCCCTGCAAGTCTGTTTCAAACACCTATATTAGCTGCATTTAATGCAAAACAGGCTTATCCACCCAACCACCCCACTGCAAAGCAAATAACAAACTGGGAGAAATGATTTGCCTTGACCTGATGCCCCACTCATTAGTGGAGAATGAAGGTTTTCGCAAGCTTCTCAATGTGGTTGCACCTCCATACCAGCTACCATCCCGTTGGCATTTCTCAAGCACAGTTATACCACAACTTTACCAAGATGCAAAAACAAAAGTAAAAGAAGCTCTCTCAAAAATTGAAGGGAAATTTGTGCACTGCACGTCTGACATCTGGACGAGCCAATTTTCCACAAATGCATATCTTTCTCTCACTGGCCACTGGATAGAATGCAAACAGAGTCCACAAGGAATAGATGAACATAAACGTGTGACAGCACTTCTCAAGATGGAGGTTCTTAATGAAGATCACACAGCAGCCAACATTCTACATCACCTCCAGGCCGTTGTGAAACAATGGCAAGATGATGTTGGAGCGAAATTTTCTGTTGAGTATTTTGTCACAGATAATGCCACTAACATGGTTAAGGCAATGGCTGATGGTAACTATGTGCACATTAGGTGTATGGCTCACACCTTACACCTAGTGGTAACAGCTGCTCTAAAAGAGTGCCGGGGAGTGACCAATGTGATACTGATTGCTCGCAAGATATCTAGGTTTGTACACAGATCAAACAAAGCTGTGAACAAACTTCACAAAATCCAGGAAGAGCTTGGCCTTCCCAAGAACACTTTGGTGCATGATGTGTCAACCAGGTGGAATTCCTCCTTCCACATGCTCCAGCGGCTGTTGGAGCAGAGATGACCACTGACTACCATGAGTGCAGAGATGGATCTGGGAGGTGTAATGTCACACCATCAATGGGAACTAGTGCAGGCCATTGTGAAAATACTACAACCATTTGAGGAGGCAACATGCACTGTGTGTGAGGATGTGGCTTCTCTGTCTTCTGTTATCCCTTGTGTGCAGGCTCTCAAGACTGCATTAACAAACTTAAAGGTGGATGCGGATGTACAGGCTCTTCCAGAGGCACTTAAAATGGTGACCACATTGCAGTCTCAGTTGGCTCAGCGCTTCCAGGCTGTCTTTGATGACTCCTCAGGTCATTACTTTAAAGCCACCCTACAGGATCTCCAATTTAAGAGCTTGCCCATGTCACTACTTAGTACATCAGAGTTTGACAGGCTCAAGGCAGATGTGGCTGCAGAGGTGGATGCAGAACTCCAAGCGAATGATGTTTCTGGGGTACCTGAAGCTGCCAGTTCATCCTCAGCTGAAAGTGAGACCAGTGGACAAAAAAGCTTCTTTTAAGGGGCAATGGACAATCTTGCTAAACCAAAAGCCAAATCTGCCTCATCTGGTGCTATGACCTCTCTCAAGATAGCTATTGATCACCTGGAATCTACGGATGTTTGACGTGAAAAAGTTTCATGGCATTTCAGTCTGAAGCAAAGATATGGAACACCTCATAGCACCTGTACTTACATGGCTGCAAGTAACATTCTAAAATTCATTTTATTAGGTCTGTTTGTCTCTTCATGTTTGTTTTACATCATCAGGAGCTGCATGAATAAATGATGTGCATGCACAAAATGCACGCCAACAGCTTTTTTCCATACATAAGCTGGTATTCATAAAGAAAGAGTGTGCACTGAGAGTGAGTGTGTGTACCTCAGGCCTACTACTGACCATGCATAAACCTCTTCTTTTCTTTTTTTTTAGATACAACACAACATGCAGTTTCATAGAGCTTGAGCTTATATTTGTAGCCTATTGTATATTTGTTTTGCATATGCACACACATTCACCTGTATTATTAGGTGTGATTTACCATTTACAAACTTATTTTTCAGTGCTACAAACAGATGTTACAGTGGATGATGCTTTTTTTTTGCCTCTTAGTCCAACTACTGACTGTTACAGGCCTTAGCTCTGCACTTACGCATGTGATAGGCTCAGTTTCACATCTAAAACAAAACAAAAGAAATCTCATTTCTGTTTCTCCACTTCTGTGAAGAATATCTATGTTTCACATTTGGCATAACTGTGTTGTTGAAAATTTGCTGGAACTTTTGGTTGCTCTCTTTTTCCTTTCTACAACCACACGTGCACAAGTTATTAAATCATCAGCTTCACATTTCTGTAATTCTTTAATGGCTTGTTTAACACTTAATATCACCCAAAAGCCTTGTGTCACTAGTTATGTTCAGGTCTGCACAATCTGAAATCTCAGCACATTTACATGCAAACTCTCCTCTCTTGCACAAGAACGAGAAAAAGAGAAAGAAATAAAATTAAGCCACACATCTTTCTTTCCAAGCCCTTGCACCATGTGAAGGTTACATATAGCAGAATTAAGGCAGCATTAATAGGTCATAGTCCCAGCACATATTAATACAGCCCAGCATCTCCTTATGTTTGCGATTATAAAATAATGTCTAAACATTGTTCTTTTTGCAGAATACACAACACACAGACCACTTTCCATCCATAATGCATGTATTTCTGCACTTCCTGCTCAGTGTGCTGAAATATTAACTCTCTTAACCCTGTGAAGTGTTTTCTGTCAGGAATTATTGTCAGTCCTCTCTGAAATAGCGAGGGACGGGAGCTGTGAGTTTCAGGTGCTGAGGGGGAACATTGGGTCTGCGCCACGCTGCTGTTTTTGCTCCACTGGTGCTTCACTTCATTATTTAAGAAGCTTCAGGGGTGAAATTTTCAGGTCAGTGTGGGCAATTTCATCTCAGCACATCAGCAAAATAAAAGAGCATCAATGTCATCATAGATGAAAGTAATTAATATTTACTGATTAATATAAACACAAGTCAGCCAGGCTAAAGATGTCCCAAGATTCGCGTGCGCTGGCTTTGGTTAACCTGGACATGTTCAGTGGTCTTTTGGCTCTTAACCTTAAACCCCAAATGGGTCACAAATCTGCACTTTCAGCTTCACAAATGACTAAACAATTTCCTAAAACAGCTGGGTACTGTAGCTTTAGCGGGAACTATTTTCAGACATGCATTAACACACATTTGAGCAGTTTGTAAGGATGCTTCATCTGAAACTGAGTATAAAAATAAACGGTGTCCACATTTATAGGAACAGATTAACATCTCACCAAGTGCTGCACTGATGTGTTTAAAGGCATTTGTGGTGACAATGAAGGACTATCATATCATCATTTCCCACTACAGAAAAAATACGGCATGAGGTAAAGTTTGCTTATTTGTTTGCTTATACGTTTGTTATGCATTCCTGTGGTTTTGCCACTGATTTTGGTCCTGCTGTGATGGGAAAATGACAACTTTTGTGAGGCTTGTTGTTCCAATGTTGGTAATGATTGGGGGGAAAAAAAACATGACCTTAATTCAGTTCCACATCAGTTCATCGACAGCTTTTTGGCAAGTCCACAATTTATTTATTTATTTTTTATTTTTAGCTGGCTGTCATGTTCTGATGAACATTATCAGAATTCAACACAACAGCAAAAAGCTGATTTGTGCTCTTTTTGGTGAAGAATTGAAAAATGTCTTTTACTGTTTCAATTTGTTAATATCCAGGAAAAGACCTGTATGACGTGGATATGGACTTTCTCTTTTACCCTCTTGTCTGTTTGCTGCTTCAGGGCACCTTTACTCAGTGTAGGTTTTTGGCCAGGACACAAATCTCTCATTATTTCTGTTTTCTTTGTGAGTGTATTTGTGTGTGTGTGTGTGTGTGTGTGTGTTACATAAGACAGCTGTTCATGTGGTGATAATCAAATCATTCCCATGACTAAGTCAAGTGGAACTGAGGGCCTCTCAGACTCATCCTGTATGCAGATGTCACTCTCTCCCTCCATGCTTTCTTTCTGTCTCCATACGTGTTTATTCTCCTCTGTCTCTGTTTTTCTCCTCCCACCTCTAAACTGTTCTTTTCTTCCACTTTGCTGCACTTTTCTTTTTCACTTTGTCTCATGCACACTCTCTCCCTCTGGCTCTTCATTTGCCATTTCTATTTCTGTCTGCCTCTGAACCTTTACTGTACCTTTTTCTATAAGGAAAAAAATCCTTTAAGAGTATCTTGGAGTCAAACCAGCCTCACGACTGACCTATTTCTCATAGCTGACATAAACTCACTGCCCACTTTATTAGCTATATCTTGCAAATACTGGGTTGGGCCCCCTTTTTCTTTTTAAATTGCCTTCATTCTTCATGCAATAGATTCAGCAAGGTTCTGAAAACATTCCTCTGAGAGTTTGGTCCATATTGACATGATTGCATCTCACAGTTGTTGCACATTTGTCAGCTGCACACCCATATTGACAAACTCCTGTTCCACCGTGTCCCTGTGGTCATAGGGATGGAAATGGTCAGCATAAAAAGCAGCCTGAACCTTTGATACGAGGCAGGATGGAGCCGTGCTTGCATGTTTTTTGTGCCAAATTCTGACCTTACCATGCAAATGTCACAGCAGAAATTGAGACTCCTCCAATCAGGTAGCAGCCTCCTAATTTTCCATTGTTCAGTTTTGGTGATCCTGCATGGTTTTCTATTCTTAGATGACAGGAGTGGCACCAGGTGTGGTCGTCTGCTGCTGTAGCCTATCTGCTTCAAGGTTTAAAGTGTTGTGTGTTCAGAGATACGATATTTGAGTTGCTGTTGCCTTTCTATCAGCTTGAAGCAGTTTGTGACCTCTGGCACCAAAACAAAATGCTGCTCACTGGATATTTTCGCTTTTCTAGAGATGGTTTTGTGGAAAAATTCCAGTAGATCATCTGAAGTACTCAGAACAGCCTGTTTGGCACTAATGACCATCCAATATTCAAAGTCACTTAACTTGCTTCCATGTGATTTATATGCTATCAAGTAGTTGAAGAGGTGTAACTAATGAGGTGACCTGTGAGTGCATATATTTAGAAATTTAAATAAACAACAACAAAAAAAGTGTTTATTGTAAACATCTTCTTTTGACCAACCTGCAGTACCTGCACAGGCTGTGGCAGACTGTTGCAGGACTTTTTTTGGGCATGGTTCTAGTCTTCTTGTCTGCAAATCCATACAAAGTTGTTTTGAATGATTATTTACATTGTGATGGAGAGAGCACTGAATGTTTTGATGTACGACTCGTATGACTCATCGATGACCTTCAGAATAATGCCAGTGGGAGATTTTGGACTGATCGACAGCACTCACTCCCACTACAACGAAAACACATGATAAGACTTGTGGAATCAATACCAAGACCCACTGAAACTGTTCTGGTGCCATGTTGTAGCCTGAAACCTCACTTTACGAGACTTAAGAGAAGAAAAAAAACATGTTTTTTCAGTGAATCTGTTTGGACAGAGACAATTTTATCCACTATTGTTTTCACCTTAGTCGGTGTCATCATGGCAAGAATGAGGACCTGGAGAGACCCACTATAGTAAGAACCATCACAAATGCCAGTGTATGCATTTTGTCAACATAGTACAGCTACAAAACATAAGTGTGCACTGGGCATTTAAATGAACAAGAAGGTCTAATGAGTCACTTTTGTTACATTTGTTGGTATGACACTTATTCAGT
This sequence comes from Tylochromis polylepis, assembly GCA_015107715.1. Classification (NCBI taxonomy): domain Eukaryota; kingdom Metazoa; phylum Chordata; class Actinopteri; order Cichliformes; family Cichlidae; genus Tylochromis; species Tylochromis polylepis. Next base: position 18,918 of record VVHJ01063331.1, on the reverse strand, counting down.
TTAAAAACAAACAAAAAAAACATGTGAATTTTAAATTTGGTCACCTTCACTAAACATCTATTGTCTTCTGCTTATCTGAAGTCGGATTGTGGTGGAAGCAGGCTAAGCAGGGCATTCCAGACATCCTTAACCCCAACCACACTCCCCAGTTGGGAGAATCCTGGGAGATCCCAAGCCGTACACAGGCCAGTCAATATATAACGTGTCCATCGAGTTCTGGGTCTACTCTGGGATTTCCACCCTCTTAGGTGTGCTGAGGTTTTTAGGACTGTGGAATGCCACCTTCACAAAATGCAAACATTTGAGGTTGTGTTGACCGATTTTCCAAGTGAATTATATTTGTGCTAATAAATAAATAAAAACCTTCAGTAATTTCTTTTGACCAAGAAAACTATGGCAATGCTGTGACACTTATTTAAATAAGTATAAATGACATTTAATCCCTTCAGTTATATCATCATGTCCCCCACTGCATCCACTCCATTAGTAGTGCCATAGCACTCTGCCACAAAAGGTAGAGTTCAGTTGACCCAGTCACGCAGCCATGTGTGTTGCTGTCATCTCTTCACAGAGCCACTCAGCGTGGTTACATAATGGCTGCTGCTCCTGTGGCCCCAGAGCCAGTGGAGGGTGAAGGAGGACTTAATGAGAGCTATTGGTGCGCACTGACAACTCTGCACTGAACTCTACGGACTCTGTGGTTGGACACCAAGAGAAACCAACAGTTAACTACCACAAAAAAAATAAATAAAAATATTTTACTCGTTTAAACATGAGAATTTATTTTCAAATCATGTCCGGCTTTATGATAACCATAAGAGCTGTTGTAGTTTAGTAAATATGCTGCACATAACACTGTATTTGAAAAAGCACAACAGCGGGATGGTGTGCTCAATTGCATAGCCTGCAGGAGGATGTTTGCTCACAGTTTAGTTATTTTAATTGTTCCTTTTTGTTTGGCTGGACAATTAAACTGACAGTTTGTTCACCTTTAATATCTTTAATTTGCTTTAAGAAACCCTGATACAGTGAGTGCCATATAGAGGCCAAGGTGAGTACAAACAGCAGGTTACAGAATACAAGCCGGTCAGCTGTAAACAGGCAAGTCAGGGTTAGAGAGGTCATAAACCCAGCAGTCAGTGCAGGAGGCTGCAGAAAATGAAAGAGGAAAACAAGCTTTTACAGCCCTACACAGGCAAGGAAGTCTCACACTTTCCACAAATTAAAAACGAACACGAGTTAATAACAAGACTTAAAAACAACCTCACTGATTAAAAAAAAGGCAAATCAGTGGAGTACAAGAGCACAAAATATCAGACCTAAGAAAACAATGAGCAAATTAGTCTCCTTACTGTAAAACTCAATCGGGGGGGAAATAATAATAATATAATTCATTTCCACACATGCATTACAGCCCTGGACTTCTAGACATTACCCGGCAGAGGTGAATGAACAACACAAATATCTGATGCAGTCAGATCAGACGTTAACTCGTTAATTCTTTACTTTTCTGTGTGCTCCCAAGTAAAAAGTCTGTGTGATGCTGGACTGTGCCGACTGAAGTTTGCACCTCTGACCCAAAAGGAACATTTCCACATTTCCAGTAGTGCGAATGAATCTGAAGCAGACCATTTCCTGCCATGTGCTAAATGCGAGAAAGGAAGACTGTGGAAAAAATTCGGACTGGACTCTCCTAAACAACTCAGAAGTTCATGTGTGGAAAGTCTTAAGACACTGAGCCGGCTTTCCCACAAAACAAACTCCGCGATTACCGACCAATTCTCCACGATGACACAGAAAGGCGCTCCCAACTTTGGATAGTCACACGCATAAATTAAGAAATAAATACAACACATTTCGTTTAAATGCAGAGTTAGAAAATAATCTGAGCACAATGAGTAAGAGTAAAAACAACAACACAAATACGCAGCTTTTACACCCTTTATCTTTGTAGCGTCTTCATGGCTGACGATCACAAGCGGCCACTTTAACTTTTTGAGGCAACAGAGTCACAACATTGATGTAAGCAGGCAGGGATGAGAGGGGTGACACTTAAAATGTGTCGGGCAGTTTGAAAAAGCATAAAAAACTACAAGTGGGAAAATACTGTTTGTTATTGCTCTCGATCTGAGTTACCTCAAAAAGTTAACGCCGTCAAAATGGTCTGCATAAAAAACAAAACAAAAACAAACAACAAACAAACCGCTGTTCTCACCTTAATCTTAAACTCTCACTTGAAATTACTTGGCCGTGGCTGATTTCACACATTAAAGAAAAAGCAAAAATAGTCTATAGTCAAGCCCAGCATCATCCCAATGAAAAGTAAATTAAAAAAAAACAACAACAACAACTTTTATTAAGGCAAGAAGTTGTATCCTCCCAAAGTTGCAGCATCTCTCTCTTCTCTAGCTTTACACTTCTACGCTCCAAAGATATGTACTCACGAATCCACACAGAAACTCAATAAAACGAGTGTTCAGTGTTGCTACAGTGACACAGACTCAACCCAGAACGTGTCCTGAGATCTACAGTAGTAAATTGACTTCAGACCAGCTCTACAGACTTATTCTCCAAGTTGTCGCTGTCCATCATTTGCCATCTACTGTTTCTAATGCCCTCAACGTCAATGTCACTGTGAGAATTGAGGCCAGACAGTTTATGATTGGCGACAGCCAAAAAGCAGGCTAGCGAAGTCTCTAAAAAGCAGGCAGTCACGAAAAAAAAAAGAAGAAAATAATGAAAAGAGTCAACATGTATCTCTCGACAGTTAAGATAAAACACTAGTTAGTTCAGTGTCAGCTCGTTTAATGGCCTTGGCTGAGCAGACTTGACAAAGTGAATACTTAATAAAAACCGACTGAGATACAGAACTCTGAGAGTCTAAAGGAGAGCACATATAGTTTTATTGCTTTTAATTATCTGCTTCTCAGCAGCTTTTGTACGGTCCTAACTCCATCTGAACGATGTAAATTTTACAAGGACCCACATTCAGCTGTGGGACATACCAAGTCTCCTGACTGAGCAGGTGAACAAGTTTCCCTTTCCATGTAAAGTCATCCCAAGGAACAAAAGATGAGCTCCAACTCCTATTTTGTGGCTTGAATTGTTGAAACACCATCTCCACTGCAGGATTTGGATGACATCAGAAGAGGTATTATTACTGCCAGTTAATATTAAATTCATTAAGGCTTGATGAACGAGACTGTCTCTCCTTACAGCATAGAGGAGGAACGATCTTAGTTTGTTAATGTGAAAACAAGCAGCCTCTTAAAATTTGGTTAAGTGTTCTTATTTGGAAGTCTCTACAGAGGATGCAGTTTCTTGTTTCAGTTCGTCCTTTGCGGCTACTTGTGGCCAAAGAGCTGTAGGTCGAGCCGGACCCACACTTCCCCTGTTGGGACCTCGTGCAGCAGAAGACGACGTGTCGCCGGTCCCTTATTCTCCAACTCTTTCTTTATGGTCGCCACTGGAACCTCCGTCCGGCCCAGGAACTCTGACACAAGAAAACAGAGAACAGCGCATGAGTTTGGAGGAAGTGATATTTATTTTTTTAAAGAAGAAAGCCATGTTTAACTTTTTATACTTTTTGTAATTATCCTGTGTACAGTTCAACTAAAACATTCACCACCAACAGCCAATGTTTAACCAGTGGGGGTGTTGAGATAGTTTCAGTGACATATGTGATGCTTTTATAACTTTTAATATTTCTTTTAAACCCAACACCGGGGTGTCCAACTCATTTCACACTGTTCATTTACAGATCCATCCACTGTGCTGGTGTGGACCTCTGACCTATACCCATGTCCTAGGAGGATTTGTCTTTCTGCCACTGAATAAAATAACCATTTATCCATTTTCTACGGCTTATCCGGGTCATGGGGGCAGCAGTCTAAGCAGAGACACACCTAGCCCTCCCTGTCCTTAGCTACCTCTTCAAGCTTATGTGAGGGGACACCGAGGCATTCCCAAGCTAGAGCAGAGAAATAATCTGTCTCCTGTAACCTTGGTTTGTCCTGGAGCTTCCTCCTAGTAGTGCACTGTGGTGGGGTGTGGTTTGTGGCTTAGCTGCAGGGGAGGGGTGGAGCAGTGGGATGAGGGAGTGTCAGGGGAGGCTGGGAACAGCCGGTAATCGTCATCTAATCATGCCTCCCCTATTTCAGGAGGACGCCAGGACCTGGACAAGAGGAAGCTGATGCTAACAAGTATGCTGACCTAGCTCAGAGGGGAGAGTTGCTGGAAAGTGACTCGGTTGCAGACGAATGTGTAGAGAAAGTCACAGTAAATAAACAAACACTTAGCTTGCTACACGACATGTGTTGGGTCTCCATTTCACAGGTGGTGTTTGGGAGGCATCTTGATCAGATGACTTAACCAGCTCCAGCTATCCACAACCTTAAACTTTCAGTTGCTACTCAGAGCTTGTGACCATAGGCGAAGGTGGGAATGTAGACTGAAGTGTAAAACAGCAGCATTGCTTTCATGCCCAGTTCTCTCTTCACCACAACAGACCGGTACAGCGTCAACACCAATCTCCCACTCCACCATCTCCTCACTCAAAGACAAGACCCCGAGAAACTTTCCTCCACTTGGAGCGGCAACTCATTCCCAATCTGGAGTGGGAACTCCACTGTTTTCTTACAAATGAGTGTTTATAATAATTTAATTTGTATATTTTTAGACCATAATCTGACTATTTTATGGGCTTTTAAGGAAAGAGTTCTGAACAAACTTTAGCAACATTAATAAAATGAAATGATGTAATTAGCCTGTAGCTAACCGTCTGGTGAAAACTGGTCTTTTTCATTGATGGTGATGCAGAGGACATCCTGGTAGAGGTCTTTGATGTAAAACTGACAGTTGAAGTTCCATTTGGGGTTCAGGGTGTCGTTGATTGTTCTGGATGTGAAGATCTGAGCTCCCATAGTCACTTCACAGTAAGGGTTACTTTTACCTGGAGGAGGGAAAGACAGCAGAAAGGCATGAGGAGGATGTAAGAGCAGGTAAAGAGAAAGCAAGTTGAGGATTGATTCAGATAATCAAAAAAAGCGGGACAGAGGAAAAGAAAGGGGGAAAAGGAGAGTTACGGAAAAAAAAGGGAAGTAGTAAAGAGAAAAATGCAAACGTATAAAACAAAGAAAAACAAAGCTGATGATTTGTTTTAAGTGCATTCATGCTCACCGTTGGGTTTTGCTGCCTTGAGTTCAGTGGCTTCTAGGATGGTGACAAGGAGTCTGCCGATTCCACTGGTTTTCATAGAGCGTGCTGTAAACACGTGCACGGATAGCTTAAATGATTATTTGAGATTATCGCGTTTAGGTGACATGAATGTGGCTCTTGGGAGTGTAGACACAAACCTTGATAAACCTTTTCCCTTTTTTTCTTTTCAGTCTCAATAAATTCCTCAGACGCCACCTTAACCTTCTGAACCCACGCCGTCCTGAAAAACACAAACACCCACAGCATTTGTAAAAGCCACCGATTCGCTTGCACATTTTTCTGTGTGTACGCCAACGTGTGCACATACCGTTCATTGATGTTGTCAGTTCTGAGCATGTAGACTTTGTCAATGTGTAAGATGTGGAAGACGGGCTCATCAGTGGAAGGATCTGGAAGCTTGACCAGAGCTTCGTTCAGGAGGACGGGCTACAGGAAACACAAGATGAAACATGGTCAGGCACAAACACAAAGTCTAATGTTGCCTCAAAGGAGGAGATTTCCACTCATGTGCGTCTCTTACCGGTTTGTAGATCTTTAGCTGTACGTTATTCTTGTTGCTGAACAGTTTATCAGGTCCAGATGAGGTGAACTGTTTAGCCGCGTACGTTAAAAGCAAGAAGTCGTTGAAGAGGAAAGCCCAGAGTTCCTTGCTGCTCTTTGCCTTGTACAACTGTGAAGAAAGAGAGTGATACACTCACACATGTATGATTAAAAAATTTTAAAAAACAAAACAACATTAACTGATTTACTTTTGCAAATCTTCAGCAGATTTTAGATGAATCAACTTACTGGTGTCTGAAAATTTTACTTTGTGGTATAAGGCTTGTAACCAGTATCCACTACTTCCTGGGATTTGAACCATTATGTTTCAAATTTCAACACCCTTTATGTCCCACTCTGCCTGCCTTTTTTAATGCTCTTCTCTTCAGAATATGAGAACCTACAGTGAAACTCACCTTGCCGCTATGGAGCAGTTTTCTGGGGCCCAAGCAGTTGGTAAGGGAGTTAAAGACCAAATACTGTGAAAAGAGAGAAAGTTTAAAATAACGTTTCAATGTTTTCACAGAAAGAGCCATGAAGGAAAAAACCATAAAGCTCAATACCTCGACAGGACCATCACAATTAACATGGCTCTGAATCCATTCCAGTCTGTCGGAGTTCTCCTTCTCTCTCACACCCTCGTTTACCTGCACAAGGTAATCGCACAGAAAGATCACATCAGATTCTTTCCAACCAGAACACAAAGACTTTCTAATTAATCGGCTCACTGGGTTCATTAATAAAGGAAATGATAATCATAAGAACCTGTTGACAGAGCTCCTCCGCCCTCTCCAGCGCTTCTTTCAGAGGACCTCGGTCAGCATGGCCCTCTGCAGTGCACTCCAGGATCTGCACAAGTAAATACACCAATAAGCTAATCATGTTCACATTTGACATTAATTTTATTAACAAATATTTTCCGTCACTAACAGTCTGTCTCTTTCATTGCATACTCTGTCGATGAACACACACTGTGAAGCCATTGGAGCATAATTTTGACTACTTCTGACAGGGGAAGCTGCTACCTGGTAGAGAATGAGAGCTTACTGTGGTAACTTCTGATCACTTCCCTGATAGAAAAGTTTCCCTGAATGTAAAGCTGTGGCTGAAAATACGCTCCAGCGAGAACATTCATACTTAAAGTAAAAGCATCGTGGAACTGGAAAAAAAAAAAAGAAGTGCCTGCACAGTCCATCACTCTCCACACCCTCATAAATGATCTTTTTTGTGTATTAATGTGAGTCTAAATATTTTTTAAAAAGCTAACAATAAAATAATGATAAAATTATGACAGAAAGTCAAATACAGCCAGTTAAGGTCACACTTAAAGTGAGACATGCTCATGAAAACGATGGCTTACGTTTTTGATGTGCAGTGGGTAGCGAGTGATCCTCTGCATCGGTTTCAGCAGGAAGCTGGACAACGGCATGCCTTTACACCTGTAGTCTGTGGCGATTTTCTAATGGAAATAAAAGACAACATTAAAAGATTAACAGATACATTCTTGTCTTACAACAAAACTGGAACCCCTAAAATTCCCAAACTATAAATGGAAAACACAAAGCTCTCATTGGAAGCTGGCAAGATGCGGGAATCCTTCCTACCTTCATGAAGTCCTTAAAGTCCGAATCATTGTCAGTGCGAGTCTGCAGCAGCGTGGCACCGTTGAACTGGCAGGAGCAGAAACGGATGTAGGGCTGCATGTGGGACAGCTCGGCAGCCAGGATATCACCAATCATCCCCACTGGATTGTTCTCTCCACCAGTCTTCTTACGAACACGGAGTGCCCTGCACACATACACAAACAAAAACCCCCAACATCCTTTTTTGCACTGAAAATAATCTGCATAAACACTTTCCCCCAACATTTCATCACTCTGTCAGAAACACTGTCGCCTCTGCTCTGAAAAATGTAAGATAGTTACTTCAAAAATTTTGTGTTGCAGGCCAGCAGTTCCTTCCAGTTGACAAAAATCATGTTCATCTCTGACTCATTTAGCCGGCCCGACACAGACATGGGCTTGTAGAAAACCTACACAAGAAGAGGAAAAGGCCACAAATATTACAAAACACGCCAAGTCACACCTCACACACACACACACACACACACACACACCACAGCAATAACTGGAGCGTGTAACTTTTCTTGTTGTGATTTTTGAGAATAACACTTTTTGCTTTTACAAGAGTTATTCAGCAGGTTTGTGTGTGAAATTACCTCCAGCACTATCTGCAAGTCTTCCACATATTTTTCCTCAGTTTCTATCAGCTCATGGATGTAACCCTGCCTCTTCTTCTCTTGAGGGCTCAGTGAGTCCAGGCTGTTCAGGTCTGCACACCCTGCAAAACAGGAGCAACACCCAAGAGGAGAGGTTTGCATGAAAAAGAAAACAAAACTCCAACCAGTCCATCCACTTCAACAAAACCCACAAGCGACTGCTTGTACTGACAGCCCAGGTTTGCATTTACTGCCTCCTGTTGGAAGTGTCTGCACAGGAAACCAAAAACGATTCCTCCTCTGTACTTTCTCATACATTACTTTCAGAAAGCTTTATTTATAAAAAAAAAAGAAGAAAAAAGCAGGCAGCAGACGACAACCATCTAACACACACACACTTACCTGATACAGGGTGTCCATTCATCCACTGTGAGGATCCCATGCAAACTGACTGCTCATCCCTTATAAACTCCTTTCTTTCCTCTCCCCCTCTTGTTTCACTCTCATCTGGTGTGTCATCCCAAAGGTTTAGAAAGTGAAATCTGTTCTGTGAAGCCATTGCTACGACTGATTTTAGCTGGCTGGCTGTTTGCTCAGTCTGATCGTACTCTGCCTTCTCCTGTCTGGTTTGGCTCTTTCTGTGCCGTTATCTTCTTGCTGGAACTAAATCTGTTTGTACCAAAACAGGAAAGGAAGTTCTTTTTTCACCCTTGAAAGGGTGATGAGGGGAAAAAAAAAGAAAAAAGGTGGATAAACCTGACCTTTTCCCATTTTTCTGCACCTTCAGCCACTAATAATAAGTCTGTGAAACTGGATATTCATGTGTGGTTAGATCAGGTAGCCCAGTGCAGGTTAGCCAAAGTCACATAGATAACATTAAACAAAAGCAGAGAAACAAATCCAAATTATTCAAGAAGCAATCCTTTGGGACTAAATTACAAATCAGATCCATGGATGTAAACAGAAAAATCACAAAAACAAACAAGGTGAGAAATAGTTTTCATCTATCCGGTCATCTTAATCGTATGCATTTTATTGAAAATATAAATACTGAGCACAACTCACACACAGAATCTTTATTTTATTTATTTTATTTCAGATTCAAATATATACCAGACAGATCTTCCATCACCTTTGTAGCACAAATGTTTGATATCTCTTTTAAGTCACTTGTGCAAACACTGTTAGTGTTGTTCTCTATGGCAGCCTTTCACCTGAAATCCCAACAAATAAACTGTGATAAAACAAATATAGGATCCCACCCACTCCCCAAAAAGTAACAAACCTTTTAACAATGATTAGCTCTTCTTGCATTAGAGGTCATCAACCTCTTTTGTACCATTTTCTAATTTCTCCCTGAAGTCAGTGTACCAAGATAGGATCCACAGGATACAAAGTCTTTCCCCCATTGATCTGAATTTATCCCCAATCCCAACATTAAGCATTACCTTGTTATTTATTTTAATATGTAACCTGTCGTTAACACTATCAGCAGACATGCATTCACTTCCTTCAACAATAAAATCACCCTGAGCAGCAGCAGAAAAGCAGCATTCTTTAATATAAAGTGCAGCAATCATCTTTAAATATCACCCCTGAAAACAAGGCTTACTGTAATACCCTTTTTACACATGCACTGCAGTCCTGAACTTTTCTAGACCTTAACCATGTGAAAATGGAAAAGCCAAGTGCAGCTGGATTGAACATAAACTGGTCTTTAACCCACTGGTTCCACAGTACAGTCTCTTTCATTTACAATTTCACCAGTCTGTGCGGAGGTGACAGTAGCTCAGGTAATAGCCTGGAAAAGCTCAATGTCAGTGGTCGTACCATCGAAACAAAATGTAAGAGGGCAGTATCGGTGTTGTTCCTGTAACACCTTATTAAATGAAAATGAATCATCAGGTTGTTATGATACTGAAACTTTGAATCACTAAAGTGGAAAAAGTATTGACAAAATCCACTTAAAGATGAAGTTGTGGTTATTGAGAGGGTTAAACACAAGGCTTTAACCCATGAGACTGACATTTGTTTACTCTGAGAAAGCAAAAAAAACAAACAAACGTGAAATGATTACTTTTAGATGTATGGACTTATTAACTTTACACTTCGGTTAGGTTTAGGATAAACAAACCAGTTTAGCATTATAAAAACAAACAAAACCCTTTAAAGAAACAAAACAAAAAAACAAAACAAGCCACGCACGCACACGCACCTCATTTTTCTAGTTACAAAGCCAAGACATCACAAAAGTGTGATTGGTCACTTGATGTTGTAGGAACAACATCAGCACAGTGATAACAGAGTGTGTGCAAATACATCTGAAGGAAACCACTTTCTTTCTTGTAGCACACAACAGAAAGGAAAACCTTTCAATCTGGAGTTCATGCGTGTCAACAGGCTGTGTCTTGAATGGTTTACTCACTCTAAAGCAGTTTTCCCACATGAACTTTGGGAAATTTAGGGAGAATTAAGTCAGATTATTTTCCTTTCTCGCATGTGGCACACTCCAGAAAATAATTTTCTTCAGCTGCATCCATATTTGGTGTGGTTTAAGTGAGTGAAGTGCCTGTAAAGAGCATGCAGGAGGTAAAGAAATAATGACACCCACTATTAGCTTTGCAGCTTGCACCATGTAATGCACCTCGGTCAGGCAAGTCCTAGAAACTTGCTTTGCTGCTGTAATGCAAGTCTGATGTAGATATGCTCATACTGGATTCTTTGTTCCTTTTTTGAATCACTTTCATTAACACAGCAGGTCAGACTTTGTGACACACATTTCGCTGGAAGGACAAGAGCCCGACCTGTTCAATCCTCCTCAAAATTATTCACAATTTTGAGGTCTAGTATAAAACAAGAGTTAAGGCAGCTGCAATAACACTTTACCATCGTGTCTACTTACAGACACATTTCTGAGGAATAGTTAGGTTTGTGTGAGCAGAACTCCCAAAACTGGAGAGCCAATAACGGAAAAAAGAGAAATACATGTGACAGAGACAGGTTTGGGTTGAATGAGGGAGGAAATGTGTCTACCGAAGGAAGGACAAGCCACAGAGAAACCCACTATCACTCAGCATCAACTTTCACAATCCAAAAAAAGAACCGAAGGAATCAACTAGTCACAGAATCACCACAAAGAGTCATGAAAAACTAGCTTCATGCCCAAGTTAATTTACTCAAGCCCCCCTTATTTTTAATTTTTCACCTGCTGTTTGAGTGCGTCTTAAACATAGTGAACACAGTGAAATTTGCTCAGTGGGAGAAGTTGGAAGATAAGTGTCCAATCACTTCATCCCGTCAGAGCAGAGTGTGATAGTGGGTCTCTCTGAAGTCGGGAGGTGGAGAGGGAGAAGAGATGGAGGAGGAAGAGTCTTTCTACCACCCTAAAAAGAGAAACAAATGAAGAACAAGAGAGAGGGAGAAATAGAGATTGGGAGGGGGGGAGACAGTCAGTGTGAAGAAAAGTGTGACGGACGTACTGATAATAAACTATCAAGGGTGGTAGATAGGTAGGTACGGGTAAATGAACAAACACTTAAGAATAGTTAGTCATACAGGTTTGAAGCAACATGGAAGAGAGAGATTTACATACACTGCTGACTGGGGTCAACATCCGCCGTGGTCATCTGAACATAATTGGTGGGGAACAATCCAGTAACCCCGTTGGTTTCTCCTTTCCACCAGTCAGGGTCGCTCTTGTCTAAAACGTTGATCAGTTGCCCTTTAGAGAAGCTCATCTCTTCCTGGTTGGCGGCTGTGTAATCGTATATGGCGATCACCTGACAGACTGAATATGAAGAGGACGGTGAGGTTATTATTTTTGCCTTGTCCACACTGTTATTTTATTAATGCTGTAAAACGCCTGTTGCTTTGACTTTTGCCCTCCCTCAGTGACTTAAAGTGGTGTGTGTGTGTGTGTGTTTGTGTTACCTGGTTGAGGTGCTGGTGTGGACTTGCCACTGCTGGATTCCAGTACTTTAACATGAGTAGCAGGGAACCAGCCCTTCTGACGCTTTTTACCACGAGCCTGGAGTCAGAAAATACAAAAGTCACTGGTTTTCAGTGAGGTTTTAATGAGACTGACAATTTTTTCAAAGTTCATGATTGACTGAGCTTTATGCTAAAACAACAACACAAAAAAAAGACAATTTGAATTTTTGCAAAACAGGAAAGCTTATGTCCGAGCAAATAATTATTTCACTTTTCTCTGAAAGAAAAAGCACCTCTGCTAGTCAGGGTCAATAAAACAGACCTCTGTCTGCTTTTCACTGCTGGTACCTTTTAGAGCCTTTTAATTAAATTATCTAACAAATAATATGATTTGCTGCACAGTTAATTCTACTAACACAACATCCAGCGAGTAGTTGTGTACAATACTGCAAAATTTGTTACTGATTTGAACCAAGTAAATAGGCCCAGTATCACCGATACAGAGTATCTTTGAACAAGGCAGCTTAAAAGTTTCTGACAGCGGATGGGCATGCTGGGAACTATAATGTGCAGGAATGTGGAAAATGTGCAGGAACTTGTTGACGTCAACTGTGCAACAGTTTGTGTCCATTGTGTTTGTTGTCCAGCAGTATAATAAATCATGTTTAGCAAGGAGAAAGATAAACGTGGTTCTCTGAAGAGGAAGGAGAAACGCGAGCAGAATGAGTATACTGCCACAACTTTGGATTTGAGGAGTGTTGTCAATGACTTTGTTGAGTGCAAGGCCTGAAAAATGAAGCCCTCATGGGTGAGTGACTGAACCATTTTACTACTTATGTATGTTGAAAATATGCACTCATAGTGGAATATGTGTGTGTGAAATATGTATAAGCTAAATAATGAGGAATTCTATAAATAAGTGTGCTTGTTATACGGTGACCAATCCCATTCAGTCAGTGAGGACCTGTGGTTAATGCGCTTCTCACTGTTGTTCATGCTTATAGACAGAGTTGTCTTTGTGTTACTTTAGCAAGGATTAATCCGTTTTGGGGTTGTGTGAGCCTAGTTAAAAAAAAAAAGACTGACTTGAACAACCACTGAACACTGACCTGCAGTTCACCAAGCCACCAGCCTGATACATCCTTGCTGAGGATGAGGATGAGCTGGCCATTTTCCAGACTCAGCTGCTCAGGACCAGTAGAAGTGTGGGGTCTAGTAACCTGAGCGACCTCTGTGGACATAAAACACAAACAACTTATTTGAGAAAAGTGTATAATGAGGACTTCTAGAAAACATGTTTGAATCTTAGAACGTTACCTGGCTTTTTCTTTCCAGATGTGCTCGATGCCTGAAAATATAAGATGGGTTTATATTTTAGTATGTGTTCTTTAATAAGCCTTTATGTTATAATGCAATCTATTATGAAATTGTCACAAACTGAAGTCTAAATTAAGACCTTCCCAAATTATTTATTGCAGCAGACCAGTTCATGCCCTGTGTGTGTGTGTTATGTTGAGTGTTCTTACATCCGTCTCTTTAGGCTTGACGTAGTTGCTGGGGAAGACGCCCGTGCGGTTTCCTATCGAGCCGTTCCACCACTCTCCATCTCTCTTTCTCACCAGGATCACGTCTCCCTCTTTGAATGTCAGATCACCGGACTGTGGAGACTCATAGGTGTACAAGGCCACAAATTCTGGAAAAGAAAAAGAATACATGAAGATTAAGTCACAGCAATACAGCTACAGGCCCACTTGTGTTGCTTACATAGATAAACTGAACTCCATTATAGCGTAATTAAAATCCCAAATGACAGCAGATGAACAGTAATGTTGAATTTTGAATGAAGCATATATTATCTAAATAAATGTGAAAAGATAAAAAAAAAAAAAAAAAAAAAAAAAAAAAAAAGGGAGAAATTTGG
>VVHJ01063330.1:22585-45822 GCA_015107715.1 Tylochromis polylepis | reverse complement strand
CCCTGGTTTCCCCCCCCCCCCCCCCAATACTAACATATTTTACCTGTTTCCTTCCAGAGCCGCACGAGCGGGGGATCGAGACTGAACATCATAATCGTCGCAGAAGGAGCCATTGACAGAAATGGCACGCCCATCTCCTCAAATTATATAAAAGATGTAAGTCAGACAACACACATTAAAGCAGCACTACAATTTGAATATGTCAGATACTGATTTATAAATTGTTTATTTCACTCCTGCAAAGATAGGTTGTAGTTTTCTTGGCGACAGCTGTTGCTGAGAGCTTCATCAAATGCATATAACACTGAAATACTTCCATGTGTGTTTTTTAAGCTGGTGCAGAAGAGACTGGGTTATGACACCAGAGTGACAGTACTTGGCCATGTTCAGCGGGGAGGAATTCCCTCAGCGTTTGACCGAATACTGGTAAGCTGGACAACAGATTTCATATTGTATTATCCATCAAACTTGTACATGTTGTTGAAGTAATAAAATTCAGGGACATTAAAAAAATAACTGCATCTCAAAGGTATTCTGCCATTATTCTTGATTGTTCCTTTTGGCTGACCATTAAACCACTAAAATGATAATAACACAATAACACAGAAAACTAGCACAGGATGTCTTTCTGTATGTGGCATAATACACAACAAGATGACCTGATACCGATAATAATGTAATCTACTGACGCATACTAAAATGGGCTGCCTGAATAGATTTTGAATAGATGAGGTTAATTCCCAGCATTCAATGTCAGCGCTGTTAAAATTGCGCATATATCCAAACACGTGCGTTTCCAGAGCAGTATATTGGGTGTGGAAGCGGTGGTCGCCCTGATGGAGGCTACTCCTGAAACCCCCGCCTGTGTCATCGGCCTGTCGGGCAACAAAGCAGTCCGCCTCCCTCTGGTGGAGTGTGTGGAGATGGTGAGTCTCTCTCCTGTTCCCGTGTAATTTATTTGTAATAAACAGAACAGATCAGAAGTGAGATGCTGTGCTCTGGTTTTACTGCACCACCCTTTGCAGACTAAGTTGGTGCAGACAGCCATGAATGAGAAGAGGTTTGATGAAGCCATTAAACTACGTGGAGGGTAAGAGTTTAGATTTATGTCACCTTATTGTTTGTATTGCAAATTGTTACACTTGGTTTGTGTTTTTATTGCAAATAAAAAAATAAAATAAACTAATGATGTTCTTTTAGGAGTTTTGAAAGCAACTGGAACATCTACAAGACTCTCGCTTTCCACAAGCCTCCTCAGTCTAAGGTAGGTCTGGAGGACTTGTAGACAGTTTATGCCATAAATGATGTGAAATGATCACAGGATTTAAACTCGCTGTTCTCTTTTGTGTCTGACTTATGTTTCCTCAGAGCAACTTCTCTTTGGCTATTCTGAACGTGGGAGCTCCGGCGGCAGGAATGAATGCGGCGGTGAGGTCAGCAGTGAGGTCAGGGCTCTCTTGTGGACACAAGGTCTACGGGGTCAATGACGGCTTTCTGGGACTCGCCAGTGGAGCGGTGAGGCTGTGTGGTTTTTTTTGTTTTGTTTTGTTTTTTAATCATACTGAAGGAGGTTTTAGCAGTTTCACAGTAACCTGTGTGAGACTGAGAGGAAACTGTTCTTCCACCTGTCTGTCCACAGTTGCTTGAGATGGAATGGCACAGTGTGGCTGGATGGACGGGCCAAGGAAGCTCACTGCTGGGGACGAAACGGTGAGTGTTTTACTGATATGAATCACTTTACCTAATCTTAAAAGCTTAACCTAATGCAGCAGTGGCTTAGGTGTTATGAGATTTTGCCATACACTGATGACAAGTTTTGTTTCATTTCCTTCCTAAGGACTCTTCCCAACTCTCACCTGGAGAAGATTGTGGAAACCATCACCAAGTTCGAAATCTCAGCTCTGCTTGTAATAGGAGGGTTTGAGGTATAAGAAGCACGAAAGTGTCAAATCTAAATTATTCGAGCCATAAGTTACCGTGTTAATATTAACCTGTATCTCTTTGACTTTCAAAGGGGTACCAAGGTGTGCTTCAGCTCTATGAGGCCCGGACTCACTATGATGAGCTCTGCATCCCCATGGTCATTATCCCTGCTACCATTAGCAACAACGTCCCAGGAACTTTCTTCAGTGTGGGTGCAGACACTGCTGTCAACTGTGCAATGGAGGTAGGGCTTAGCAGAAATATATTTTTGTATCCCTTTCTGTACAAATGTTGTTCTTTGCAGTGTTAAGTTTGAAATCATGACTGCTTTGACCATTAAGCTGTTTAAAAGACTTGAGTTTATTTAATGTTTGTTCATTTTTATTATAATTTTGTGTATAAACCAAGTAGGAACATTTAGAGTTTGAGATGTTATCTTCCAACGTCGAAGGCATGGAAAATGAAACAGTACAGTACAGTTTATCTCCCTAAATCTATATTAATAGCGGACACTCGCAGGGTACATTGCTACGTACTCCTGCTCACTGGTTTGTTAATGCAGATATCTTATCCGCCAATTACATGGCAGCAGTTCAACAGGCATGCAGACAGCCTGCTGAAGTTCAAACCGAGCATCAGATTGGGGAAGAAAAGTGATTTATTGACACTGAATGTGGCATGGTTGATGGTGCCAGAGAGGCTGATCTGAGTATTTCAGAAGCAGCTGATGTAATTGGATTTCCCAACAAAACCATCTCTAGAGTTTACAGAGAATGGTGCCAAATGGAAAATATCTTAAAATATCATATTACAACCAAGGTATGCTGAAGAGCATCTCTGAACGCACAAGTAAGTAAGTAAGTAAGTAAGTAAAATTTATTTATATAGCACTTTTCATAGACAAAAATCACAAAGTGCTTCACAATAAAACCAGAAATATAAATAAAATAATAATATAAAACAATGAGAAAATTAATTAAAAGCTCGTTTGTATAGAAATGTCTTCAGCTGCTTTTTAAAAGAGTCAATGGAGTCTACACAGCGTAAAGACAACGGAAGAGAATTCCACAGCCTTGGTGCCAGCGCCTGAAAAGCCCGATCCCCACGTGTTTTGAACCTAGTACGTGGGACCAACAGTAACTTCTGACCTGAAGACCTAAGTGCTCTGAAAGAAGCATGAGGTTTCAACAGGTCAGAGATATACCGGGGAGCTTCACCATGTAGAGCTCTAAAAGTTAAAACTAAAAACTAAACTAAACTAAAATTGACCCTAAAAATGAAACCTAAAATTTTCTGGCAACCAATGAAGAGAAGCCAAAACTGGAGTAATATGTGACCTCTTGTTAGTGCCAGTTAAGACTCTTGTTGCAGCATTCTGTACAGTCTGAAGGCGATCCAAAGCTGATTTGTTGAAACAAGTAAAAAGACCATTACAATAATCCAAATGAGAAGAAACAAAAGCATGAATAATCATCTCAAGTTCTGCCTTTGACACCAGTACTCTGAGTTTAGAAATGTTTCTTAGATGATTTAAAACAATTCCGAACCAGTTGTTTGAAGTGTTTCTCAAGCGACATTGAACTGTCAAACATGACACCCAAATTTCTGAGACTCGATTGAACGGAAGAGCCTAAAAAACTGATATGCTGCTTAATTTCTAAAATCGTGATCAGGAGCAATAATCAAAGTTTCTGTTTTATCTGTATTTAACTGGAGAAAGTTGTCGTTTAACCATTGTTTGATTAGTTACTATTGGTGCTTCAAGGTTTGACAACATGTCAACCTTGAAGCAACCTTGAACCAAAATAGCTAAGAACTGGAAACCTCAGGCTACAGTTCAGGCACGTTCACCAAAATTGGCCAACAGAAGACTGGAAAATTTTATTTTGGACTGACGAGGGTCAGAACTTGGGTTAAACATTAGCGTTGTCTTTCTACACTTTAATAACCACTTACAGAACTTTGCTATAAACCTCCTTTCATGACCCAATTTTGAATTCTTCTTCAGAGTTGTGACAAGATCAAGCAGTCTGCCAGTGGGACCAAGAGACGAGTGTTTGTGGTGGAGACCATGGGTGGGTACTGTGGATATCTGGCATCCTCTACTGGCATAGCAGTGGGTGCTGATGCAGCCTACATCTTTGAAGACCCTTTTAACATCCATGACCTTAAGGTAAAAGAAAAAAAGAAGAAAAAGACATTGTTTAAAAAGATTTTTTGTGATGCTCACAGCACTGTTTCCTCTAATAATGTGGACTGTTTGCAGACAAATGTGGAGCACTTATCTGAAAAGATGAAGAAGGATGTCCAACGAGGTCTAATCCTGAGGTATGAAACACTTTATACAGTCAACAAAATGTAAACAAGTGACAAATTCAAGGAAAAAGCTGACGCCCACTGGGCGAGGATTAAAGGGAAGGGTTACTACATGTATCCTTTTTCCTACGATGAGGGCACAAGATGTCACTGAATACTTTGATGAGCATAAAAATTAAGCGACTCATGCAGCAATTTGACAGTCATCCAGTCTGAACCCAAATGAACACCAATGGGAGATTTAAAGCAGTGTTCTCAGGACTGTCTTCAGGTGGAACAGTAAAGCTAAGTTTGCAGCTATTTACTCATAGGATAGAAGATACATTATGTATTTTGACCTCATTATTTCACTCTGTGTTCCACATGAAGCACACAAAAGTGAGGATTTATTTATACGGTGGATTCAAGTGGTGGAAATGAGTTTCCCGCCCCTGCGACCAGATACTGGATAAGCAGCAGAAAATTATGGCTCATTATTGTATAAGTGCCACATCAGTTTTTGTAATTGTCTGGCTGAGCCTGCATCCAATAACACTGTGGCACTCCTTGGTTAATCATGTTCTCTGTCATGACAGGAATGAAAAATGCCATGAAAACTACACTACAGATTTCATCCATAAGCTGTATTCATCAGAAGGGAAGGACATCTTTGACTGCAGAGTCAACGTGTTAGGACACCTCCAGCAGGTTTGGATCTGCTAAATACACTATCAGTTATCTGACTTCGAGTTGTAGTCAAAAGCTTACATAGACTCATCATGGGCATTAATGTTATTGTAATTTTGTGCTTTTAATGATTTCTTTGAACTGTTCTGTTTTTATTGATTGTACAGCAATTTAATGACTTAAAAAACAACAATTTGGTGCACACGTTTGAATTAATTTTGGATTTTTTAAAAACCAAATAGGTTAATCTTTGTCTCATCTGACTATAAATCTTTTATCCAGAAGGCTTTTGACTTGTCCATGTCAAGTTTGAAGGTGTCAATTTTGGAGAAAGGGCTTCTTCCTTGGTCCGCACCCTTATAGTTCATACCGTTGTAAAATTTGATTCACTGTGGACAATGATGCTGGTGTTTCAGCAGTTTCCAGTTCATGGCAGGCTAAAGCCTTGGTGGTTCCTGAAAATCCTAACCAATTTCCTCTCATCTGAGGGTGACAGTTTGGATCTTCTTCCAGACTTTGGCAAAGTGGCGACACATCCATATAACTTGAACTGACAATCTTGGAATCTGTGGTTGGTCAGAAATGGCTCCAAGTGACAATTCTTCTTAGATCTTCACCATGTTCCTTGGACCTTCCCATTGTACTGAGTAATGGTCAATCCAATGAGTGCTGTCAAACAAAAACCTTTTTATTCTAGCAAAGAAAAACTACCAGTTATAGTCAATCATGATCACTGACGAGAAGCTAATAGTCCTTGACCTCATCAAGTTAAAAGACATTTTAGAACATTTTGTACGTATATATTTGAACCTGTGTGTATACTTTTGACCTTGTGTGCATTAGAGAAAATCCAAAATAAATTCAAACTTGTGCACACAATTCTTCATTTCTGGAAAAACAACAGTTCCAAGAGATCATTAAAAGCCCCAAATCACCAAAGCCTTCATGCCCGTGATGAGTATATGTAAATTTCTGACCTCAACTGCAATTGACATTTTGATCTGATAGTTTTGTTCTCGGTTTGGGCTGTAGGGCGGGGCACCTTCTCCCTTTGATAGAAATTTTAGCACGAAGCTGGGTGTGAAGGCTATCGAGTGGCTTTCAGAGAAACTGACTGAAAACTACCGACAAGGTAGGTTTGCTGAAAGTTCTAGATGGCATTGATAGAGTCAAACATCAGGTGTATTGACTGAATTTTTTCCCACCAGGCCGCATGTTTGCCAACTCACCAGAAACAGCATGTGTCATCGGCCTCAACAGGAAGGTTGTCTCATTCACCCCTGTCACTGAACTGAAGGAAATAACCGATTTTGAGTAAGTAATACAAAAACTGAAAATGTGCTGCTTTTGGAAAACACATTGTGTTGTTTATTAATTATTATCCTTTTGTTTTCCAAGGCACCGGATGCCCAAGGTAGAGTGGTGGTTAAAACTGCGGCCCATGCTAAAGATGTTGGCCAAGTACCAAACCAGCTTCAATGAATATGTCCCAGGAGAGATTGAACATGTGACTCGACGCTCCATCAGCATTGACACTGGATTCTAGGCTCTCTGTAAAATGACAGCATGCTTTGCACCTTTTAGCTTTTATCCGTTCATTTTTAATTCTCATCATCACATATCGTATGTAATCTTTCTTCTCGAGTGTGGGCTTTCAATTTGACTGCCTGACTTCTTGTTTTCATGTAAAGATATTTTAATGCTTTCCATCAAAATGCAGAACTCCCTTGCTCTGCCCTCTGATAAACTGGATAAACTGATGGATTCACAGGTTTTGCGTGGTCCTTCTTGCACTAAAGTTGCTTTTATATGCTCAGAGAAGTTCTGGTCATGATCCAATTTGTGCCCAGACTTTGTGTGTGCTTATGGGGCATACTGTATGGGTACAAAAGGCGGCGGGACCTTTACTCCATGCCCGTCTCTTAAACTGAATGACCATGAATATACTTTCTAAATGCCAGCACTGATCTCACACACACCTGTGTAGCAGTATTTATTTGACGAGGAATTCAGCACAAAGGTTTTCTTATCATGCCAAGATCCAAGGGAGGCTTTGTATATTTAAACCACTGCTCAACAGACAGCCATGAGTGCCACTGAACAGAACATTTTATAAATTAACTACTGACTGTGCCATGAAACAAGACTGTATGCAAGGTGTTATGAATGCTTTCTTTCCAAAATCATGAGTGAATGAGCCAGAAATTATAGGATAAAGGAAGCTTTTTAACAGTTTTATTACAGTTTTATTAATGTTTTATTATCTATAAATAAGAGCCACTAAATGTTTATTGAGATATTCTTCTGATGGTTATTTAACACATCAAATGTCTGAATATGACTGAAGGGGCCAGTTAAGTGTCTTTCTTTTTTTTTTCTGTTCAACTGAAAAACTGCTTCTGCCTTTTAAACTAAACAGCAAAATATGAACACACATCTGTAAACAAACTAAACTTCACAAACTGTTTCACATGAACAATGAAATCTGTAAAGGAATATGAACTTAAGTGTGTATTAGTGCTCTTTAGTCTCTGAAATAAACTTTTATTGAACCCAGTTAGAAATCAGTTAATTGTTGTTTGAATTTTCACTTTAGGTTAAACCTGTAAATTAATAACGACTGCTTAACAGAGCAAAAAATGTTTTGCTATTTCAGCTCCAAATAATATCACAACATAAGAAGATTAGTGTGAAAATGAAGATGGAGGATCTTAACTTGAAAACACCTTTAGAGCTCTTAGAAGTTGAATGAAAATGGAAAATCATCTCCGGTACTTTCTTTTTTAGCTGATTGAGGGCTCTTGGCAGCAAAAGCAAACTGGAAGTCCTCGCATTGCTCTGGTTGGTCAAACAGGAATTGAGGGCCTGTAAAATCATATACAGCACACATCAGTAGACCAAAACGACACACACCACGCAAACAGATTGTGATTTGATACTTACTGCTTGAAGATTTTGATTCAGTCGTTTTCTAGAAACGGTTGAACACAGTTTAGTATTTTTGTTCCAACACTGAGACGACATGAAGTACAAAAGGCTTACACTGAAAAAAAACATTACCTTCTCAGTGAACAAAGATCCAGTGAAACTGAAAAAGTCCTGCAAAGAAACCTGGAGGTAATTCCAAAAGCAGGAAAATACTGTTTTTTTGTCTTAACTGTTTGTTGAAGCCAACTGAATGGTTTTTTTTGTTTTTGTTTTGTTTTTTGGTTCATGAGAAAGTTTCACCCCTTATCCAAGAGGAATCTGATGTCTTTAGCCTCCCGGAGATGGTCCTGGGAGGTGCTGGCCCATCCTGTCATAAGGGGCGTTAAAGGTCACGGAAGCAATGGTGTGAATTCTCTGCAAGACACTGGCCCTACCACATGGGTCAAGGTGTGAGTGGCGGTGGAAACCAGAGTTAATAATAGTTTTGTACTTTATAATCAGTTTTGATTGTTATTTCATTTTGACTATTTGTTTTTAGTTAATTTTAGGTTCAGTTATTTTCCAGAATCTCATTTCAGTGTAGTTTTTACTGTTTGAAAACAATTTTAAAAAGTTTGGTTTCAATTTACTTTTTATTAGTTTCAGTGTTAGTTTTAGTCTTTAGTTTTAATTATTACCGTATAAGGAGGCCATATGTCAGAAGCAATATTTAGGAAAACACATCCAACAATGCCTCATCAGGAAAGTTATAATAACATTTTTACCAAAGTAACAGATACCGAAAACTAAGGATAATTCCTCAATATTTTTATCTTGTTTTAATTTATTTTCCAAGTTCACAAAATTATTTCAGTTAGTTTAAATTTTTTATCTTTTAGTTTTATTTTAGTTAACTATAATAACCTTGGTTGAAACCACCGGTAAAGTTATCTCAAGGCTGCATTATAAGTAGAAAGTTTAAGATTTTAGAACTAACAAAGCCTCTTAGATGAGAAATAAAACGTCTTCATGAACCAAAAAGGAAGTCCAGTTGCCCTAAATTCAAGCCTGTAAGACTACCATGAGCTGGATGCCTAAAAACCTACACAGTGATTTCTGTGAGATCATTTATTCCTCACCTCCTCCTGTGATGTGCCCACATCAAATCCAAATCCAGGAAAGCCTGGTGTGTTGGGATCGGAGTTCAGAGAGAACAGGAAAGCTGGAGATTTGGTCTCAGAGCTCCCTTGATCTTTGGAGCTGGCTGGGCTAAAGCTATAGTTAACACATGAAAGCCAGTTGTCAGGACTTATCGTGAGTGTATTTCAAAGCGTCAGACCACTCATCCAAAGCCTTACTTAAATGAGAATGTCGGGGTTGAAGACACAGTTGTCATTTTTGACTGAGGATCAGTCTCCTGAGATGGAGGCTGAGAAGAAGTAGCGAGTTCCTCATCGTCCTTGTCGCTTGGTGGTTGCTCTTCATGTGTAGCTGCTCCCTTCTCCATCTCACTCTCAGAAATCTCCTCTGCAGAGAAAACAGTGGGCAGCTTCTCCTGTGGAGGGGGTCAAAGCATTTCCAACAGTTAGAATGGATACCTGTAAAAGTGGGTTTTCAATTGTGGCAATACTGTTCTGTGGAGTGACTTGAGCCACCTGAGATTTTTCTGGAAACACACACTGCCTCTAAACTTCTCAGATACAGTAGAACAGATTAATAAAAGCCTTAAAAATGGTGTTTCATTAATAAAAATGTCAAAATCACAGTTGGCAGATTCTGAAATATTCCAACAAAGTCCCAAAAGATTTGGACTTTGGACTACATTTCCCATAAAACAGCACATTACGGTCTGTTGTTAGATTACCTTGTAAACCCTACAACCCCAGCTGTTCATGTAGGTTTCTGATAAACAATGGTAATTTCTAATCCTGTGCTGGGTTTGATAATCAGTGCAGCTTCTAGTAAAGGCATACAAAAAACTGTGGAATGCCTTTACTTCCTTCCTCAATGGCAAGCCATTACCTATTTATAACACACGCTGCTGTGGAGACCTTAAAACCAGTATTTGCAAGGTAAACTAGGACAGCAAGAAGAAATAACAAGAAAAAAGAAAAGTAATGCATTTAATACATTTGGCAAACTTCTTTGATTAATTGGTTTAGGTGCATTAGCAGAAAATGGCAAGTATAGTAAACCAAAAATCAGAAAACCTGGTGTTCTTGTGAAGTTTCCTCTTCCTGCTCCTCAGTGTGCATGTCCTCTGGCTGATTCTGGTCTGAAGAAGCAAATATTCCGTTCGTGTGGTTTGATTAACATGATCATCCAAACTAAACTCATGACATCAGAGAGGTGCACTACAAAGCCAGATTAACAGGTTAGTGAGTTATGTCAAGTTTAAAATCAGAGTTTTCAGTGTCACATGCTGAGCTCAAAACCTGATCAATAGCAAGTTATGTTCAGAGATTTCAAATCGACTGAAAAAGACGTACAATTTCAAAAGTATGTCTCAGTTTTTCAACACGATAAAGACATGCTGCTGCATAAAATGAAAAAAATAGATCTGTCAGGATGACTGTTTGGGATTAAATTGTAATAGGTTTGTAAAAACGTGTAGGTAATTGCACAGACTGCCCTGTAATTATAAAACAGGACAGTTCTATTCACGGAATATATCATTTGTTGGTGGACCCATTTAAAAAAAAGAAGAAGAAATTTCTCAATAGTGAATAGTTAAAAAACAGGAGATTTTCTCTCTGGTTTAAAAAAGAAAACTTGTGATTGCCCTTTTCTTATCTCTAGTCCTTTTTATCTTTACATAATTCTTTATCACCCAAAGACATAGACTGAATTAGACAGCAATCAATCAGTCAATTTTATGAGTAAGAAGAGTCAGAGATCCTGAGGCAGAAAGCCTAGGTTAACACCCCCTCGCCCCCCCCGCGGTTGTCTCTGACAAGAGTTCCAGGTTTTGTCAAGTCAGCTCAGGTGAAGAAAGTGTGGCTAATATACCCTTCAGGATATGACTCACCACAAAACTGTTGACTGGACCACAGCTCCTTACTTCCTTTCTCTGGGGAAGGACTACAGGTAGGTGAATCCTGGATGTTTTCCTCACGAATCTCTTCAGCATTTGCTTCTTCATCAGATGTTTTATGACCACTCTGTAAGGAATCCTCAGTTCATTTCATGATTGCTTGCCAGTGTTTAGATGCATTTAATAAAATGCTAAATCTGTACCCTTGTCTGCTTGAGATGCAGAGAGGAGATGTCAATGGGAGACTCACTGTCCTCCGCTGTCTGATGATCAAATCCGTTCTCTTGTTCTGTTACAGGCTGCAAGCCAAAAGCACTAGACACAAAAATGAGCTCAGTCAGTCAGAAATGACCATTGCTGGAAGCTACGTGATTATTCTTTGTTATCTGTGTGATTCACTAAAATACCTATCTGGCAGTTTCTCAGTGGAAAATGAAGTAACTACTGGACCTGTTTGGATAAAAATTTAAGGGACTGTATAACAAGCTGTAAAATTTTCAGCTCTAACAGAGCAAAGCACAAAGATACTAAAGGTTTATCACCAGTAAGATGGTCCAGCTCCTTCTGCTTCATTGTTATTTGTTCATCCCAAGCTTTGATCCTACATTCAATTTCCTCTTTTTCAGCCTTCAGCACGAGGAGCTTTTCAGCAAGAGGGTTTTGTAAATAATATTCTTTATGCTCCTGGAAAGTCCTTCTGTAGCTTGCAATCCTTTCTTGAAAGACCTGCCTGTTTAAGTATAAATAGAGAACATTTAACATGTTTGTTTCCAACACACAAATGTATTAAACACAAACAAGGCTGCTAAATGAACCCACGTGTCATGGTTGTAGCTGGCTTTTCTTGTCTCCAGTTCTGCTTTCAACATCTGCTCATACTGAAGAAGCAGGCCGTTAGTCGTCTTCATGCTGAATTTATATAAAAGACAAGCAGGTATTCTGTAGGTTTACTTTTCTTCTGTCACTTGCTACATATTAATTAAGTACTAGACTTTTTTTCACTTGAAAGTCATTATTTGGTATGACCACCTTTATTCACAGTCTGAACTCTGTTGACACCTTCTTGTAATTTCTTTAAGTTGTCTTCAGGAATAGTCCTTTTCGAGCATAAACATTGTGTAGATATAGAGATATTCATGAAAACTTGACGTCTTCAAGTTTTTCTTTTCTTTTGTTATTTTAGTTATATTTACATGTTCAAAATAAAAATAAACTATTCTATTCTACAGTTCTCTAGGCTTCCTGAAGGACATTCAAAGCACTTCTTTGGATGTTGGCTGCCTTTTGTCCAGTTCTCTGTCAAAATGATCCCACACTGCTTCAATACTTTTGAGGTCTGGGCTCTGGGTAGGCCAGTCCATGACTGATAGTGCTCTATTGTGTATTTTTCTATGTAGCTTTTACTGTACTGACAAAGTGTTTGGGATCATTGTCACACTGAAAAATTATGCTGTTGCCAATCACAGGCTTTCTAGATGATAGTGGATAATGGATCAAAATTTGACAGTTTTCTGTGTTCATTACTTCACCAGTTTTGATAACAATACAGGCTGAAGTGGAGCCTCAAACCATGATCCAGCCTTAACCGTATGTTATAGATGGCTATAGACACACGCCTGACCTCCTCTGTACATACTGACAACAATTTGAACTAACGGGATTCATCACTGCATAAGACCCTGTTGCCCGATTTTCAGTCCAGTCCTGTGTAATTTGGCATACCACTTCTTAGGAATGACTTCTTGACAACCACCCTTCCAGTGAAACCAATTTAATGAGGTTTCAGTGAACAGTAGATGGATGAACTGAAAGACCAGATCCATCTCTCAGGTCCTTAATGTTTCCATCATTTCTTATATCCTCCACTTGTCCTGTTTTCTATGATTTCTTTTTAAGAACTCACTGCACACCATGCTAAGATATGCCAAGTTTTCAGCTAAGCTCTTTGGGAATCATTGTTAGTGCAAAATGCTATTTAATTTCTATCAAATTGAGTTATCTTTGGCATTTTTTGTAGAATCAACTCAAGAAATGGGAGTAAATTATATGTTTTTAGGGCAGGGTGCTAATTACAAAATGCCTAAAAATGCTATTTAAAATGGATTCCTTGCTACGTTATCTGTTATGTGCAGACTAAATACTGGTTCATTCCTTGAGTTAGATGCATTTTTATGCTTGAATGATTCACAGGTCAGTGTCAAGTGGCCGTGTTAATAAAGAGACAAACAATAACAACAAAAAACATTGGTCAGGAAAAAGGACTAGATTGAAAATGTGTGAAAAAGCAGCCAATGTCCAAAGAGCCGGGAGAAATAATACTTAAGACCACTTTAAAAATTACAAGAAAGTCTGGCTCCTTGGAGCGAAATATAAAGAAATGAGAGGTGGCTCAACACTTTTGCACAATCTTCCTGCGCCGTAATCTATCAAGGTTTTGCACATGTATTTCCTATTTAATTTTACACAATGCTGTACCTTTTTGCATTTGCTTTATTACGTGTTACAGTGCTCTGTTTCACACTGATTTCTTCTTCAAGTTGCTCAATATTTCTGTTGATTGCTTCAATGTAAGACTTCTTCTCAGCAATGCTGGCTCTGGAAACTGTTGCCAAACACATTAACACAACACACAATAATCTTATATTAAAAGACAAAGTTCATGATATAGGATTCCCCAACATTGTGCTTGTGTTAATGGCTGATAATGTTTTTAAATGACTCAAGACAAGGTGACCAGATATTAAAAAAAGGATGCTGCCACTTATTATTTTTATGGTATAGTATTTATAGTATCATAAAATGCTAGAGACTGGACCCACAGGCAAGCATAACAAAAATAAAATCTTTATTCAATGATCCGAAAAAGAGAAACAGAGAAAAAAAACAACAACAAAAAAACAAGAAAAACTAAATAGAAATCCTTAAATGGGCTTGAGAAACAAAAGGTAGACAAACAGAGAGAAAACAGACAAGGTGATAACTGACAAGGCAAGTCTATATAAAGACACAGGGGCAGACTGAATGCAGGAGAAAATGTTCAAATAAGGAAATCTAATGACAGACAGTCACCAATGAGGGAAGAGAACAAAAGCAGGAAATAAAACCACACCTAGATATGAGAAAACCACCCAAAAAGACAAGTAACTAACAACTACTGAAACATTAAGTATACAGTTTGGCCCACAATTTGTTGGACAAAGATACAGTTTCATTGATTTTGGCCCTTCACATCACCACTTGTCAATTTTAAGTAAAACAATCAAAACGAGATTAAAGTACAAAGTTTTAGCTTTAATGATATATTGATTACTTGATTTTGTGGCATACAGAGGAGAAACTACAAAAATTGTGTCTTTGTCCAACAAAATATGGACCTAATTATAATATGACATGCAGACAGAAACAGGGATGACACATCAAGGTCCACATGAACAAGAGGGGCTCTGACAAAAAAAAAGCTTAATAGTGTTTAATATCTAATAATAAAAGACACAAAGGCCTGTCTTTAGCCCAGTTTATCATTACCTTGCTTAAGCCACTGTTTTAACATCAACATTAGCGTTAACACATACCTTTAATCTGTTGGTTAATTTCATTCTTCTTTTGAGATAGCTCCCGAGTTTGAAGAGCTATAAAAACAAAGTACAAATAACACTTATCTTTAATAATAATAATAATAATAATAAAAGCAATAAACCTCTAAAACCTTTTTAACATCTTTTGAATTTTCATGTTGTCTGTAGCTAGCTTCCTAGCTTGTGGCTAACATTTAGCCATACAGCTAAGAAGCTAATGCTAATCCAAAATAAGAGAACTGCTGTTAAACTGTAATAAACTGAATAAGTGAACTTACCGAGCTGGAAGAGGAGATGGTCTATATTATCAAATAAATAGTGGTCATTCATTTTTATACTTTACGGCTAATATTTATCACATCAACTGATCCCTTTCTTCAGAGCTACTGATGCTGCTGCTAAAAGCTTGGAACTGAGACCTGAAGAAATGACTTTTTACACGTATTATTGTTTTAATTTTACTTTTAATTAGTTTAGTTATAAGTGAAGGAATCAACATTCATATAATTATTTCTACTGATTTTTTTTTAAAGAAAAACTTAAATTCATAATTCATTTAATTAAATTCATTTCACGTTATTAATAATATTTTATTATTAATAATAATAATTTTATACTATATTGTATGAAAATTTTACACAATAAATGATTTTCTGTAAAAAATAGTAGGAGATCATCACTATTATAGCCTACTCATTTCATATATTTAATCAGCGTGTTGTTTACTATTGTCTACTAGCCATCTATTTGCTCATATTTTAATAAGTTTGAAATTTTCCTAGCAAAATATAACCAAAGAGATATAGACATAGCTCAAGACTTTTGCACAGTACTGTACATTAATAAAATGTTCATTTAGACTGTAGTCAAGATTTTGAAAGCGCTGAAACCATAAGCCAAGTAAAGGACCAAAAAAATGTGCTAGATAGCAAAAATATTTTTTCTTGTTAAATTAATTTTTTAATGACAAATCCATTTCCAAAAAAGATGGCCTGCTATTATAGCTACACTACAATTTACACAGCCCAATAATTTATTTCAACTTTTCCTTGTATTGTATTGGGGGGTTGTGCCAAAAATTGATTTTAAAATTGCTGTAAACAACAAGTTGTTCTATAATCTGTCAAACGTGTGAAACGTATCTTTAGTGAATGATATCAAGTCATGTTGAGCCACAAACACAAAGTAATGCTGCAATCACTTTTTAGCAAAGTGATTTATATCCTATATTTATCCAGCTAAAAGGTCTCACTGATGTTAGAAATGCCTTTTTTTAGAGTGATCTGGCCAATAGATAAGCAGAAATTGCATCAAGAATAACATCATACTTCTATAAAGATATTTTATGGGCAAAAACGGACTGGATTCGTTATAATGTAGGTACAATAACACAGAGTCATAAAGATACCTGCAAAATAGGTAATCTCTTTATTTTATAAATAACTATAACTACTTCTTGGCCTCTGTTGCCTTAAATTGGAATAAATACATGGTTTGATAAACAACCGAGGTTTTACTAGCCATTCAGCTAAAACAGCCTAGAGTCTAAAATACCCTATATTGTTTAATATTTTTAGTTCATTCCGGGGATTATATCAGACTCCGATGTTTTTCCCGCATCATCATTTTTTTCCTTGTTCACATGACGGCCGTGAGGATAACGGATGGTGGGGATTGGTGTGCGGCAGAGGCTGGAGGGGCGGGATTAGTGCTATTCTGGAAATCGCTTTGCGTAGCGCATCTGTATGGGCATAAACACAGCGCTGAAATGTGCGGGCTCTCCTACTGTGTGTCAGGCATTTTCAGTAATTTATTCTCACACGGTGCAAATTAATCTACACGGAGCTCGTCCAGCGGATTGAAGGTAGGATGAAACTGCAGTGGAAATGTTGTGGTTAGAGCACACATTCACCGGCTGCAGACAAAAGAGCGGACATGGGTGGGATTTAAATGGGAGGGGATCAGCTGTATGAAGGGCTGCATTGTCGCTTTCACCCCCTCTTCTGAAAAACATGCATTGTTTTGGAACAACTGCACATTTCCTTATTTAAATTTCGCATTTTTTTTCTCTATCATGTGTCCGGACGTGATTATATTAGCCTGAGCTTCAGCCTATATTGTCACGCGCTGTCATGCAAAGAGACCCCCTCCCCCCCTTTGAACAATTGTGTCATGCTTTGTTTGTGATATCCTATTTGTTTCCTGTTCATACCATACCATGAGATGCCATGAGATCAATGATAATGTGACATTTGATATCAGCACATAAAGCAAATATAGGCTACTGTGCAGAATCTGGGCCAGGATCAGTGCCCACAGGCTTACATACTGATCTTAAAAACATGTTTTTCCTAATGACGCTCTCTCTGTGTGTGTCTGTGTGTGCTAGTGTGTATATTTTTATGACTTTGCAATCAGCTTGTCCTCAGAGTGAAGGCTTAATGCAATGGGTGGAGATTTGTATGCTGCTTAGAATTTCACTATTCATTTCCACACATAACACATCCAAACGGTAGCCTCAGAGTAAGAGTTGGATTGGATGAATGAGAGAACATGGCACAGGTAGAGGAGCCTCAGACTGAGGGGGAAGGCAGCCCCCAGATGGTCTCCTTAAGGTCTGATGTGTCGGGGAGCCATGCGGATAATGGGGAAGCAGGACCCTCCATGAGGAGGAAGAGGAAGAAGAAGAAAGACCCACGTCCTGAGTCCTTCATTGTCTACAGGTCTGAAATGGAGAGGGCACCAGGAGAAGACCAAGGAGGAGACGAAGGAGCAGAGAGGAGCACTGAGGAGGGAACTAAATTCCTCTGCACACCCACAGGCGAAGGTGAGAAAGCTGTCACACACTGTTAAACTCATGAAACCAACATGTCAGATGTTATTACTGTAGGACAGGATTTGTGCACAAAATAGACTTCAGTACTACTGCAACCACAATTCCAAAAAAGCTGGGATGCTGTATAAAGTATAGATAAGAACAGAATGCAGTGATTTGCAAATCTCATATTTTATTCACAATAGAACATAGAAAGCATATCCAGAAAAAAAAAGGTGATTTTGAATTTGATGGCAGCAACACATCTGAAAAAAGTTGGGACAGGGCCATGTTTACCACAGTGTACTATAGCATCCTCTTTTCTTTCAACAACAGTCCATGGAGGCTTCTACTATGAAGCCATGCTGTAATAGATGCAGTATGCAGTTTAGCGTTGTCTCACTGAGATATGAGATGCTTTTGCTGAAATGTTGCTTTAAAACCTGTATATATCTTTCAGTGTTGCTGGTGCCTTTCCAGATGTGCAAATTGCCAATTCCACAGGCATTAATAGAACCCCATACCATCAGAGATCCTTTTGAACTGCACGCTGATTTTGAAACAGATGATCTCTCTCCTCTGTAGTCCAGAGCATTCAGTGCCCATGTTTTCCAAAAAGAATTTGAAATTTCAGTTTATTGGCTCAGATTCAAAATGAGCTCATATTTTTCAGGAAACGGTAAAATGTCTTAGTTTAAACATGTCATTTAAAAAAAATAATTCTATTGCGACTAAAATGTGGGTTTAT
The DNA here is from genome assembly GCA_015107715.1 of Tylochromis polylepis. NCBI lineage: Eukaryota > Metazoa > Chordata > Actinopteri > Cichliformes > Cichlidae > Tylochromis > Tylochromis polylepis. Next base: position 27,838 of record VVHJ01063330.1, on the reverse strand, counting down.
AAGATTTGCAAATGATTGCATTCTGTTTTTATGTTTTTACACACTGTCCAAGCTTTTTTTACAATTAAGTTTGGGCTTGTCTGTTTGTCGCTTGCTTAACTTTCATGTTATATCCTGTATGAACAGGCTGGAGTCTTCCTCCAGACAGCCGCTATGTGACCCTGACTGGCACCATTACGCGTGGAAAGAAGAAGGGTCAGGTGGTGGACATACACGTCACTTTGACAGAGAAGGAAATCAGGGAACTCGCCAAGTCAAGGGAGCGTCTTGATGCAGCATGTGAAGCAAGCGAAGGCTCCAAACACACCTGTAGCTTAGGTGTGTGTCAGGGACCCCATGTGGTCCTGTGGAGCATTTCGTGTGCACCTGTGGTTTTCATCCTCTCTTTCATCACTTCCTTCTACTACGGCACTCTCACCTGGTACAACGTCTTCCTGGTGTACAATGAGGAACGGACGTTCTGGCACAAGATAACAATATGCCCCTTTCTTATCATCTTCTACCCCATGCTCATCATGCCTTTGGCGCTGTCACTGGCTCTGTACTCTGCTGTGGTGCAGGTCTCCTGGGCCTTCAGTGAGTGGTGGCAGGCGGTGCGAGACCTGGAGAAAGGGTTCTGTGGCTGGGCCTGTGGGAAACTGGGGCTTGAAGACTGTTCGCCATACAGCATAGTAGAGCTGCTTGACTCTGACACGGTTTCTGGCACTCTGCAGAGCAAGGCGCCCAGTGAACTTGCCCAAACGTCATCAGTGTGAAGTAGTGGGCGCTGGGCTCAAGGAACACATTGCTGATGTGGTCAAAGTTGGGAATTCTTTGAATAATTTGAGAGTCAAAATAAGCACCAACACTATCTATGTTTCTGCTAATGAAGGGTTTGAGAATTTCCTGAAAGCCACAGGAGTAAGAAAGTTATCTTTTGATTAGAATTTATTTCTAAGACTATTTAAAAATGTCTCTTTTGTTAATGATCACGCACTAAGCACTGCCTGAACTGTCCTTTGGTGCTGAACTGCTACCACCTAGCATTATTGGACTTGAAGCATTGGAGTAATTATTATGGGTCATTTCTTTTTGATTACAGGTTCATTACAGCCTCCACGGATCATTAAATAGCCACCAGTAATTACTGAACAGCACTCCCACTCAAAGACCTTTTCAAACATATGAACTTTGTTTTTCACAGCTAAGCCGTGGACACAGATATGCACACACTCCTGAGAGTTTACATCAACTTTCACTTCATCTGTAAATATCTGTACTTAAGTATATATGATCACTGTGCTGTTCATTGACATCAGAAATACTTTCAAAGGCAACACTTGTGTTTGTGAAATAATCATAATCACTTTGAAGGTGTATTTGGTGCAAGGCTGGCTTAAAAACTGGAAAAAGGTTTTGATCATCCTGCTGGCATTGGTGTGGGATTACTGTGTGTCAGTTGCTGATTTTAGTGCGAATACACACCAAAGAGCACCAGAGCGAAAATCTGTCCTTTTAAGGGGCAGTTTGACCATGAAAAGACTGAGATCTATTGGCATAAAATTTGACCTTCCCTCCTCTGCCTATAGCATGCAACCCCACAGCCATCAGTCACTACCGAATGCATGAATCTTTCGTTTTGAGCAACGTATACATCGTATGGGCAAAAGTATTGGGCCACACCACTTGAGTCTTTGAATTCGAGCACCTAGCAATGCAATCTGGCTTTACAAACATCTGTGAATGAGTTGTTGTAAAGAGCTTGCTGAATTTGGGGCGTGGTGCTGTAATAGGATGCCATCATTGCAACAAGTCAATTTGTGAAATTTTGGCCCTCCTAGATATTCCACAATCAACTGTAAGTGGTATCACTGCAAAATTAAAGCTTTTAGGAACCACTGCCACAGCCAGGCCACATAAAGTTACAGCACGGGTCACCAAGTGCTGAGGCGCATAGGTCCAAACCTCCTCTGGCTTCAATATAGAAGCACAAAAGCTGTGTGCCTGGAGCTTCATGGCATGGGTTTCCATGGTTGAGCAGCTACTGTAGGTGTAACGTGTAGGTGGTCCAATACTTTCGTCCTTTAATAGTGTATGTTGTTTAGTGTTTAAAAGACATGCATTTATTTTCTTTACCAGTCCAGACTTCAGATGAGCCATTTTCCATACATTTGTTGGGGATTATTTTTGTTGTAGGTTAATACACATTTGGATGAAGGAAAATGTTGGCTGAGTGATGTTTTTATTGGCGATAACAATTCCAGTAAAAGACAACTAAAGGTTTTAGTTTTATGTGTATAACTGAACAATGGTTATCTCATGGCAATGAAAACTTCCAAAGAGTCCCTTTAGCTTAATCCACTGCTGATTATTTACTTTTCAAGGGAGTTTTAAAAATTAAAAGTCATGATATGATCCTCACATCGCACTCTGGGGTAAGAAGAATTCTGGCTTGTGAGTGTTTGTTGGTTTCTGGGCTCTGTACATAGTCAAGGTATCTAAACAATGCATGGAGATTGAAAGGAAAGGAGACCAATACCCCTTTTCTTATAGAGGATTAATTAAGCCATTACAAAGCCATAGTGAGAACAAGCTGACAGGTTGTTCTTTTTTGTTCATGTTTTCATATGTTGAACAGCATTAAAACAAGTGTTTGTGTTGTCTTCACAGTTTTAAATCGCACAGTTGAAGTTGAAGAATTCCTGTTACATTTCCATGCTCACATATTTTACATATTACTTCAATTTGCTTTCTATATTTAAGCCTAGAAGTTGTTCTAGCTAGGTGTTTTTATACTTCAGCACTTTGAGATACAAGTACTGTAAACAACTATCACAAAACTGATTGAAATTCAAGCAGGACTGGATTAAAACAACCAGAAGGTTTAAATGTTTGTTGAGTCAAATGTTTATGGATAGAACTGGCTGGGTTAAGTGATGCAGTTTTACATGTTGTGAATCTATATGATGCAAACATTTACACAAGTGAAATAAAGTGTTGTGTTATTACATCTCAACTACAGACTAATTTTTCTGTATTGTTAAAACCAGCGACTATTTTCTGGAGTCACTCTAAATCACTGTTTTCATCAGACAAAGACAAGAGTCAGCCTGTAACCCTGCATGGTGCACAGCAATGCAGATGGCTCTCTGGGGGTGAGGGGTGCTTTAAGTTGTGATTACTGGCACCCCAGTGTTATCCTGCAATACTCACTGATGAAAGTCTAAACTCCCATATGCAGCAACGGTTCCAAATACAATAAGTTCATGAGAAATACAGTCAGATCAACACATATTTGCCAATTTGTTCAGCTGTGGCGACTTTTTTAATGTCTGATTTGTTAAATTTATGGACTAAGTTTATTTAGGCTCTAGTTGGGCATTAAAATGCATAAAGATTACGTGCAAGAGAATACAAAACACAAAACACAAGCTCTGTGTAAATGCATATATTAAAAAAGACACATCTCCATGTTTAGCTATTTAAGTCTAAAGGCGCAAACCTGTGAGTTATGGCTGAGCATAGCTCCTGAATGATCGAAGATAATAAAATCATGTATTTAATAACCTTTCTGAGCATAGAGGACTGGTTTGCTGGGAACATTTAAAGGAGGGTTTGACTTCTACATGTTGATGTAGGGAAGTCAGGCTTATGATTTTTAAAGGAATCTATTATAACTATTATAATTGCAAATGAAAAATCTAAGTAACGTTAGTAAATAAAACACACACACACACACACACAAAACAATCAATTTAGGGATGACAATGTTAAAATTTGCATAGATTTTGTTTCTTTTAATTATTTTTATTTGTATTTAATTATTTATACACGTTGTTATATTATTTTGTATATTGACTGATTAGTTGTAATTATTATTTGTATGAATTGTTTCTGAAATCTTGACCACAGCGCGGAAATATTTGCATATTGTAGGCGCACGATTCGCTGGAGGGCGTTTGACCCACATTTCATTTTTGCTTTTAATCGGACCGCCGCTTCAGTCTTACTACCACGAAAGTATTTGTAACGGCTTAATACCGGTCTTAACACATATTGTAATTTATGGTGAACAACAATCAATAATAAATTCGTAAGATGTACGGAAGAAGTCTCATCGTAAACAGGAACTTAGTTTCGGTTCCTAGTTCTTTGTTTCTTTCCGGACCCATAACAAAGTGACACAGTCTTTGCTTTGGTGGAGGGAAAGAAAGAAAAAGATGGCAGGCTCAAAAGTAAGTTGTTTTATCTTTTAATTGCTAAAGAGTTAAATCACGGACATACACATGCTTGTTAGATACTGTTCACGACATTAAATGTGCAGCTTTTATTCGTTAGGAACAGTTTTTTTTTTATGTTTCATTGAACTTTTGGTGTCAGCGGCGTGTTGAGACATGTCCAGCCTGAAGTTGTCACGCCCCTGCATATAAGGCTCGCATACTGGTTTTATCTGCATGAGAAAGCACGGCCTTAAAGTAACATTTGAGAAGTAATTTTGTGTTTTTGGCACCTCTAAAGTGTCGTGAATTAAAGAAATGTGTCCTCTGCAGACAGCTATGGTGCTATGCATGGATGTGGGGCTAAGCATGTCCAACTCTGCACCGGGGGAAGAGTCTCCCTTTGAACTTGCCAAAAAAGTCATCCAGAAGTTTGTCCAGCGCCAGGTACAACTGCACATTTATAAAACAAAGCACTGTCATGAGGCTGTCATATTCAGCACCCTCTGAACGTGCATCCCCCCTTTCAGGTTTTTTCAGAGACGAAGATTGACCTCGCTTTGATCCTGTTTGGCACAGACTCCACAGACAACCCTCTGAGCCAGGATGGCCAGTACCAGAACATCAGAGTACATCGACACCTCATGATCCCTGATTTAGAACTACTGATAGTGATTGAAAATCAGGTCCAACCAGAGAGTCAGCAGGGTGACTGTATCCTTTCTCCTGAACACTTTTCATTAATACCATGTAGAAACTTGACTCTGCAGGGAAAGTACTGTACTAAGAGTCTGGAATCACCCATCATTTCATTATTTTGTCATCAAAATGAGAAAAAGGTGCAGAGATTTATTGAAAATTTCAAGCTTGAAAGTCAGTATTTGGTATGACCACCTTTATTCTTTATCACAGCCTGAACTCTTATAGGCAGCTTTCTTGTAATTTTTTCAGGAATTGATCTCCAGGCTTCTTGAAGGATTGTCAAAGCTCTTCTTAGAATGTGGGCCTTTGTCCATGTTTGAATGTTTCACAGGTCAGTGTTGAGTAGCTGTACCCC
>VVHJ01063330.1:2895-22565 GCA_015107715.1 Tylochromis polylepis | reverse complement strand
GGTTAAAACACCCCCCCCCCCCCCCCCCCCCCCCCCCAAAAAAAAAAAAGATTCTTCTGAACATGGTCAGGTACAAGGACTGTGTTTTCTATGAACACTAATATAGATGGCACTAGTGAGGTGAAGACTGTCCCTTTATTGAAGTCTGTGGGATACAATTTGTGTGCAAATTGATAAAGGGCTTACATTTTGTCTGAGTCTCCTTAACTGGTCTGTAACAGGGCTGGATGCCCTTGTAGTTTGCATGGATCTTCTTCATACTGAAACAAAGTAAGAAACTCTCCTGTATTTTTATAAATAATTCATGTGCTTCACTGAAAAGCAAAACCTCACCTGTCCACGTCTCAGTTTTCACTGTTTTCAATACACTTTTAATGGTACTTTTCTAAGGGGGAAAAAGTATGATTGTCTCAACATTGCCCTGCTGAGTGACCTCAACACCCAGACCAACGCAGAAAGCCTGGAGGTTATCATCGGGAACCTCACTCAGTCTGGCATCACCATGCAGTTCTTGTAAGGTTCAAACATAAACATTCACAATGTTGCATGACGGATTTTTATCGCTTTATATGAACGGTAAATGGACTGGTTCTTATATAGCGCTTTTCTACTCTATCTGAGCACTCAAAACTGTTCATTCACCCATTCGCACAAGCACTTTTTTCTAAGCTGTATTCTAAGTTCTTCCTATCTAACATTCACACATGCATTCATACGAGCAACATGGGGCTAGTATCTTGCCCAAGGATATTTGGCATACAGACTGGAGCAGACTGGGATCGTGCAGAGTGTAGGAGAGGCTTATCAAACTGATTTGTGAAGCTGATTTCATATTTGGTTACTTTTATCAATCCTTTAGTTTTTTCTTGATGTAACTGTAATCTTTGGATGTCCAGTTTGCCCTTCCCTGTGGAAGAGGATGAGGAGGGTCAAGGGGACTCAGACAGAAGAGGCCCCGGTCACCCGGGGACAGGGAAAGGTCTGTCCAGGGAGCAGAGGAAAAACAGGGAATTGGTGAAAGAGATTATGCTGAGCCTGGATGTGGAGGACGGCCTGGATGAAATTCACACCTTCAGGTTAGTGGACTTCCTGTTACACTTTTGTTCTCTGAAATGGAATAATGTTATTTGTAAATTAGGATGAAAGTGATTTTTGGTGTCTTAGATTACTTGATTTTGCAAGTGAGTGTGCAAACAGAGTAATGAAGAGCTTGTCAGGTGGAAAGAAAATAACAGTAAGACTGTAAGGGAGGGAAAAGTAGAAAAAAATCACATTACAATTCACTTACAACATCTATAAGATGGAGTGAAAATGCAATCATACTGTATCTATCAAGAGGATCTCTGTGAGGGGGGGTTCAGGAAGTAACCAAAGCCTTGTGAATGCTTTTTTAACAGCAGTTATCAAGATGTCTGGAAAAAAAAAAATCAGCATTTTGTAAAAGTAAAGCAGAAAACCGACATTACCTTCAACATTTAGTATCTCCACCTGTGAAACGCGCTTTCTGTTTCAGTGTGAGAAATAATCGAATTAAACATTTTTGTTCTTGCCGTATGTGATCATTTACAAACATTCAGCCAGTTCTCGCCTAATACTGAAAAATTGTCCTCTCATTCCCATTTTCCTGTAATGTTTTCTGTAGCGGAACTTTTTTTTTTTTTTTAATCAAAAGCCTTTATAAATTCTAGAGATGGCTCCCTTAATTGAATCATGTTTGGTACCAAGCACCGAGAAATACTTTCAGTATTGAGTCACCAAGGTCTGCTCTGTTTCTAATGTTGGGAAAAGAAACATTCCTTCCTCAGATTTTCAGTGTGTTGTTTTATCTTTGAGATCCAGGATTTGAATCTGTGCTCTATTTCATTGGTCTTAAACGCAGGCACACAGTTGAAGTGTCTGTAATTTATGAGTTTATATTATCTCCTTCTTCCATGTGTTTTAATCTTGTAGGAATGCGATCGAGGAGCTGTGCATGTTCAAGCGTGTCGAGAGGCGACCCATGGCCTGGCCCTGTCAGCTGACCATAGGCAGCTCTCTCTCCATCCGAATCGTTGGCTACAAAGCAGTAAGTTGACTTTGAAGAGCACTTGATTATTACTTACGGTGCTCCTGCACTCCAGCCTGGAAAAATTCAGCCACACACTTATTTCCTCTGTGTACAACTTCAGTTCAGAGTGCAGCAGAGTGGATTTGGCAGACATCATTGCATCAGCTCCAGCCTGGCTTCCTTTCCAGTGGCCTCCTGTTTGTTTTAAACTTTCTTAAAAGCATGTCTAGGGCTATCTCCAAGTTACACATCAGAGAGGTTGATGTAAGCCAGGTTTTAGTTGTAGATCCTCATGTGGGGTCCTTTTGAGCGCTCTGGTGTTAACCATGCTTTTACCATCATTGTTTTCATGTGATTCCATCCTTTTTTATAGACGTGGCATTTATTATCATTGACATTATTTGTTTGGTACGTTTGCATAACTATTTACAACAGCTTCATCCTGTTTTTATTTGATCTCACTGTTAATTCCCTTTTGCTGTGTTATGATTATTACATTGCTTAATTTAATTATAAGCAGATGGAGTGTAATCATGTAATTTCCTGGTAATTGGTGGCTAATTTTCAATTAAATTAGCAACTTCTGATTTCTATCTCACCAGTAACGGTCATGTAAAAGGTCAAATGTCTTGTGACCGAAATGTTGCTTGTCGTGTCCTCCAGGTGACCGAAGAGAAGCTGAAGAAAATGTGGATTACAGTTGACGCTCAATCCCACCAGAAAGATGACGTGAAGAGAGAAACGGTTTACTGCCTGGACGATGACAACGAGACAGAGGTGCAAAAGGACGACATCATCCAAGGTAAGGAGGCCTTTTCAAACAGAGTTTTTAGTTTTGCATAGTTTGTGTTTTTATTTTATTCTGACTTTTTGTTGTTACACTTACCAACAAAAGCTGATCTCAGGTGATCATTTAAGTTCACTTCTTTCTGCTCCCAGGTTTTCGTTATGGAAGTGACATTGTTCCCTTCTCCAAGGTTGATCAAGAACAGATGAAGTACAAGCACGATGGGAAGTGCTTCGCTGTGCTGGGATTCACCAAACAGAGCGCGGTATTTTACTTTTCTGTGGAGACACAGATCCCTTTGGGGTTGCAGCAAGGAGGGGCGTCCAGTGGAAAAAATGCAAACAAGCAGCGCTACCTGCTTTGGCAACCCCGAGTGAGTAAAACTGAAAGTAGCTTTATTGTCTAAGGCTGTTTTTGTGTCTGTTCTTTCAGATACGTCGTCATCAGTTTATGGGTTCTCAAATCATCAAAATCTTTGCTGCAAAGGATGATGAGGTAAGAATGGAGATCAATGCTACATGGCTGTTGAATACGTGTTGAAACTGACATGTATTGTCAACTTTTCTGCATGAGCAGCATGCAGGAGTGGCTCTGTCGGCTCTTATCCGCGCGCTGAACGAACTCCAGATGGTGGCCATTGTACGTTATGCTTATGACCGCCGCAGCAACCCTCAGGTGGGCGCAGCTTTCCCGTGTATCAAGCGGGACTTTGAGGTGAGGAGCACGCTTTCCTCTATGTATATATTCACTGCATCTGTGGCTGTTAGCACAGGGCTAACGATACCTCTCTCACCCTTTGTAGTGCCTGTTGTATGTCCAGCTGCCGTTCATGGAAGACCTCAGACATTTCACATTTCCTTCCCTTGAAAACAAAAAGTTTACTCCATCAGGTACCGTTTCCCTATTTTAGAGGATTTGGTTTATCACTTTGCAGATTCTCCACAGTCTTCATGTTATAAAAACGTTCATTTCTGGGCCATGTACGCGTCACATCTGTAATTTATGATTGCTGCTGCTATTACTTAAAGATTGTCTTCAGTATTCCTGGATGATTAATTGAATTTTTATTTCAGTTACAGTTTTAATGCTCATGTGATTATGCAACTAAGAAAATGTAGATAAATCAGTTGCTTAATTATTTGGTATTTTGGTCATTTTTGTCTTGTGTTATAAATCAAACGCAGTCCTTTTCTTTACAGTGGTGTGCCATCATCTGGCCTCAAAAACCCAAACTCATAAAATGTGTAGTTCAGCTCAAACCATTATGAAGATAAGGGACTTTTTTTTTCAGGAAGCTCTATCCTTCCTGAGAGTAAAAGGCAAAACAAGCTCTGTAGATGAATCTGTATATGGAGTCTACAGCTGTGTGGGTCTCTATATGCTGCGTTTGCACCCACAGATTTTTTGCAATTGAGGTTTGGGGGGGTCGACAAAGTCACTCGTGAGTAGGTCTTCACTGTCAAAAAAATTTGCTAGTCTGAGTTTCCCTACCGAACGACCATGTCCCTTTTCACCTCTTTTTTTTTTCCTCCCAATTATATTTAAAGGTTGAGTGAATCTACTGTTTAAATATACTTTTTTGGCTGTGAGTTGTGCCGAGATTTTCTTACCCTGCAAGTATATTTAAGGTTGTGCAAATTACTCTGCTTTAAATATTATGTATAGCTAAAAAACAGAAATGATGATGAACTTTTGTCCATTTTGAAAGCAAGATGTCTTTCATATTACTGAAAAACAGCCTCAGTGTGCAGGCTTAATGTTTCTGCATAAGAGAATAAGTGTTCTTTCAGTTCAAGGCAGTGTTTTAGTGCATAAGCATAAATCATTGTACACAAAACATCCGAAAAAAGTCGTGGGACTCTTAAATGGTTTATATTGGCACAGATTCAGAATTGCTGGTCTGATAACTGTGGCCCCCACAGTTACATGATATTGACTGCATTCAACTTGCACTGTATATGTTAAATAAGATTAAGATGTGACCTTGAATGAGCCATTGTTGTCGTGTGCTTGCTCTAGATGCACAGCTGTCTGCTGTGGACTCTCTGATTGACTCCATGATGTTGGTAGAAAAAGATGAGAAAGGAGAACAAAGAGACTTGTCAAAGCCCCATCACATTCCCAACCCTGCCTTCCAGAGGCACTTCCAGGTACTGCAGTCCAAATGGCAATAAAGAGATTCAGTGTGGTCTCCTTTTACTTCTGAGTAGAGACAGATTGCAACTTTTTTGGAGAAGATGTGGAGTGTTATTTCAGCTTAGACAAAGCTTTTATCTGTCTGACTACAGCTCAACAAGCTAGCAATTGACTATTATTTGGCCAGAATTGCTTCCTGCTCGGTCTCTGTTTGACTCACCTCTCCTACCATCATTTTAGTGTCTGCACCATCGGGCAGTAAGCCCCGGTACCCCTCTTCCCCCGATAGAGCCATGGCTGAAAGCTGCTCTTGATCGTCCTGAGGTTATTACAGAACGCTGCCTAGATCCACTTGACGTGCTGAAGAGGAAATTTCCTCTCACTGAAGTGGAGAAGAAAAAGAAGCTCAAAACTAGTGCTCAGATTTTTGGCAAAGAGTAAGTTTAGCTTCTGTGGGGTGGGGTGGTGTGTCATGTCATGGACAATAATGCATGTTGGAAAGCATTATGTGATTTATGCTGTTTCATTTCACAGTAGTCTGTTGCAAGATTCATTTATATTTACTAGTTATAAAAATGCTAAAACAAAAACAAAAAAAAGCAGGATTGACTTTCAAGATTTTAACAATCTGCCTTTTTTCATTTGAAGGTCAGAGGAGGCCAAGGCAAAGAAAGTAAAAGAAGACGAAGCAGAGGAGGAGTATAACCTGGCCGACATTGCTGAAGGCTCTGTTACCTCGGTGAGAATCGGGGGAGGGCTGGATGACTTAGTAATGCTAGGAGTTGGGCCCGCTGTGGTTGTGCTGCAGCTACCCTCCTCTCCCATGCATAATTTTTCAATCTACATACAAAGGAACTTAAAAGAGGAGACAAATCACAGAAATTAAGTCACACCTGCTGCTCTTTGTCCAGGCCGGGCACCATATGTCCCTCCCGCTGGTGCACTTCGCCTCTTTCATGCTTGCTTTTATGCAAGCTGAGTCCTTCCGATTTGTCTGTCCTATCAGGTACTTTAATGGCTCTTCTTCCATCCTTCCCAAAAAATGCTGTCTTTTGATATCTGGCAATATTTTTTGTTGGTGAAGGGGCATTTTGATAAAAAAAAGCTCACTGAACTTTATAGGGAGGAAAAAATAGTTAAAGATAAAGTTGTCACATTAATGAAATTGAATTGAATAGAATTGAATTAATGTATATTCAATGAATTATTCCAGCAGATTGTGTAAGGGCTACAGAGCCTCCTTTTGGCCTCCTTTATCCAGGATCCAGGGAAGTTGATCTGGATTGTAGAATATCACTTTCAATAATAAGAGGCTGAAAATTTCTTCTACAGCATGGTCGAATTGAATCTTTGGATCTTCTTGATAACATCAAGATAGTCACTCCCATTTTTTAATAGCTCAGCTTACATATTTCTGAACATATGAAATGCACAAAATGTCCTACTTTGCCCTCTTGTGGAGTAGTAAAAAAAATTCTTCTGAAAACCTGAAAACACCTGGATCCAGATCCGGAAGGATATGACAGAAGTTATTCACATATTCCGGTTAACAAACAAGCAACATGACATCACGCAGTGTCCTTGATGGAGATAATAATCATCTGTTCCGGATAAAGTACGTCATCAATTTTTTTTTTTTAACTGACATGTTTTAAAACTTCCATTTCATTCCCTAACCAGGTGGGAAGTGTTGACCCAGCTCGAGACTTCCGTGCTTTGATCAAACGGAAAATCCTTCCGTTCGGAGAAGGTGAGCTCAGAATTTTTTGTTTTGTTTTATTTTTGGCCCGATATTTTTTAATTTTTTTCCCCCCTGCTGGTACTATAAACCATAATGACTCGTGTTCAGCCCCTGTAATTGTGTTTACCTCTTTGTTTGGTTGCGGTGACCCTCGTGTCCTTCCAGTCTGCCAGCAGCTGACTCACAGGATAGAGCAGTTGCTAAGCAACAAGAACACACAGTACTACATGAAAAGCATCACCTGTATCCAGGCTTTCAGAGAGCAATCCGTTAAGGTAAATAAACATTCACATTGATCTTCCTTTTGAGGAGCGAATGATGATGCGGTGTTTCCTGTTGGTTTGGCGTTTATTAGGATTATGAGCCTTAATAAGATTACGACTCTGTTTCTTTTCTTGAACACACAATTATTTGCTTATGTGTCTGTATGTAGATTAGAGTTTTTTCAAGACTGTTAAATGGAGTTTTATCTTTCGTACTCAGCTGGGAAATGCTGAACACTACAATAGCTACCTCCAGTCCCTGAAAGGAAGCATCCCAAACAGAGGACTAGAGGTCTTCTGGGAACTGCTCGTTGAAGGTATGCTATGCCTTTTTACTTAGAGCTGTGGTGTTTCTCTCAACTTCACAATATCTAACCAAATCAAGAACACTCACAAGGAACAAGGTCCAATCAAGAGATGCCTTCATGAATGGAAATACGGAGGGTTTACAACATGGTTTTGTCTTCTTACGCTCAAGAACAGGAAGCCCAAATTAGACTTTGTCAGAAAACACCTAACAGTGCCTGCAGAGTTCTTTGGACAGATGAAAACAAGATAAATTTTTACCACAATGAGGGAAGGACAATTGCATGAAGCAGCTCATACACATCATCTGTCAAACATGGTGGAGGCAGTCTTATGCAAGTGGTCACTTGTGTTTATTGATTACGTGAATGCTGATAGAAGTAGCAGGATCAGTTCATACTCTCTGCTCAGATCCTGTCAAATGCTGAAAACGAATCGCAAAGCAAATTGCGAAAAAAAACCCCGCAAACTGCAAAAGCAACCCAAAAGTTTCCCAAGGGAAAGAAATGGGATAAGTCTACAATGGCCATGTTAGTCACCTGATCTCAACCCAATAGAGCAGATTTTCATTATCAAATACAAAACTGAAACCAGACAACTAAGAAACAAGCAGCAACTGAAGGTGGTTGCGGGGAAGGTCTGGCAGATCATCTCAAGGGATGAAACAAAACATTTGGTTATGTCCAAAGCTTCTAGACTTCAAGCTTCTATTGGCTGTAAAAGATCTTCATCCAAGTATTGAAAACAATCCTTGTATTTAAAATTATGTTAGTTTGTCCAGTTAGTTTTGATTTTTTTTTAGTTAGTTTTGGAACTGAGGGCCTTTATATTTAAATAATTGCAATTCCTAAACTGTTAATTCAGAAAAAACTATGAAAATTGTGGCTTTGTCCGACAAATTATGGACCTGATGATCCAAAGATCGAGGAAAGAACTGTAGTGTGGGTTTAAAGAGACACTGCATCCCTAAAATATTCGGATGAAAGTGGTGATTTGATTTGATTTGATTTAATTTGATTTGATTTTTTGAGGGGAAAGAAAAGAAAAGTGTCACCGTAAGTTCAGGCAGTTTGTATCTAACATTGAGTTTGATCAATAGATGGCTTAACGCTGATCAGCAAGGATGAAGTGGAAGGAAGCACTGTCTCCAAAGCCGAAGCTAATCAGGTGACTTTAATGTGAATTTGGTACACGTATGAATTTGAGATGATCTTGGAAGTGTCTCTTTCTTTGACTGAAACGGACTTTTTTTTTCTCAGTTTCTGGTTGCTGAGGAAAAGAAAGAGGAGGCAGCTGCTGCACCAGTTGAAGATACTGGAGATGTTGATGACTTGGTAAGTGTGCAGTTTTTATTTCTGACATTTCTTTATTTTTACTTTAAATACGTGTTTATGTAACTGTTGTGACTCGAATGGTGTTAAAACCATTTCCTGTTTATCTACATGGGGCGTGTGTGATGTGTTGAGCTCTCAGATATAAACTCTTAGGGTTGCATTTTTTTTTTCCATCTCTGTGCAGCTGGATATGATGTAAAGGGGAAAAAAAAGATGGAAGAGGAGTGTTTGCAGTGGACTTAAGAGAAATGAAAAGAATGCACGCTCTCAGCCCAGCCAGACCAAACCAGTTCAGCCGTCCATTGTTCCTTCCTCCCACTTGGAGTCCCGCCATACTTTGTAACTCTGCACTTAATGGATCAACTGTAGTTTACACATGCTGTCTAAAAGTACTTTATTTTAGAATTTACAAAAAACATTCCACGTACTTCAGGCAAAGGTTTTCTGTGTTTTGTTTGAAATTTTAAAAATGACTGCAGTTCTTGTGAGTCTTAAGGTGGTACTTTGTAGTAATGATGGCTACAGTATGCACTGAAAAATAAAGAAACCCTTATAGACTTTACAGAAGACAGAAATGCAGTGCCCAACAAACTGACTGTTTATTATGAAAAATCATTAAAAGCCTTATGGTTGATTAAGAGTGCATGACTTGCATTACATTTTTGTGTATGAAAATACTAATTGATCTTCTGACAAGATGTAGCAAAGCACAATGCTGTGACATCATTTGCAAATTATACAGTGCATAGCAGACTTGTGCTAAACCAGTTTTGTGTTTAAAGCATAGACTGTATAAAAAAAAAAGAGACCGAACGTTGCCACCATAATGCCACCCTTTGGTTTGTGGACCACCATTTTGAATCCTTGACTTTGGCACTTTGGAGCCAGAAGTGACCATATTTGGAAAAGAGGGTGAAACATGTGAGAAACTCTTGGGGAAAAACACCTTTTTCTGAGGTGTGAATATTAATTTAATTAGGGCCATAAGTATGCTGACAATGGTTCAAAATGGAAATGAAAAAGTTTTGTCCCACTTACCCATATGCACTATATACCAAAAGTATTCACTCGTCTGCCTTCACATGCATATGAACTTGAGTGACATCATATTCTTAATGCATAGGGTTTATTGTTGTCAGCCTGCCCTGGGCACCTGTAACAGATTCAACTCTTCTGGGAAGGTTTGACCATTCTTCTAGAAGCACATTTGTGAGGTCAGGCACTGATGTTGGGCGAGAAGGTCTGGCTGAAGGTCACGAATGTTCAGGCAGCCACTTGAGTTTTTCCACACCAAACTCCACCCAAACTTATCCATGTCCTTATGGACCTTGCTTTCTGCACTGGTACACAGTTGTGTTGGAACAGGAGTGGGTCATCCCTAAACTGTTCCTACAAAATTGGGAACATGAAATTGTCCAAAATGTCTTGTTGTGTTGACGCATTAAGAGTTCCTTCCACTGGAACTTAGGGGCCAAGCCCGACTCCTGAAAAACAACCCTGACACTTTGCGTTGTGTTTGGAAACCCATTTCATGAAGCTCTCTGTAGACTGTTCTTGAGCTAATCTGAAGGCTACATGAAGTTTGGAGGTCTTTAGCAATTGACTCTGCAGGAAGTTGGTGACCTCTGCATACTATGACCCTCAGCATCTGCCGACCCTGCTCTGTGACTTTATGTGGCCTACCACTTCGTGGCTGGGTTCCTGTCATTAGCACTCGCTTTCACTTTGTTATAATACCATTAACAGTTAACTATGGAATATTTAGTAGCGAGGAAATTTCATAACTGGACTTGTTGCACAGGTGACATCCTATCACGGTACCACACTGAAATTCACTGAGGGCCTGAGAGCTTTTTTTTAATAAATGTTTGCAGAAACAGTCTGCATGCTGAGGTGCTTGATATTATACACCTGTGGCCATGGAAGTGATTGAAAGACCTGAATGCAATGATTTGAATGGGTGAGTGAATACTTTTGGTAATATAGCGTACATTAAAAAAGTGTAATCCCACTTAAAGTGAGTTACACAAGGCAGTATCTGTATCATAGATACACCCGCAACACATCTTGGGCAGTTTTTGTGGTCCTGAGGACCTCCTGTACATCCTGAAGTGTAATTTATGCTCCTGTAAATGTGTCCGTCTGTGTACATGTTTCTTTTTCACCCACCCCAGATGCACTCCGGTGCAGTCCTCCCAACATTCTGAATGTATGTGTCTAGAAGCAGATGATGCAAGCATCTGCTGAATGTTGATTCGTTGACAAGTGGGCAAGAATAGAGCAGGGACTGCTAGCGGAGGAGAAGCATGAAAAAAAAAACTTCAAAGATGAAAAGAATGCAACATGAAAAGCACAGACATTGGACACTTTTCATTGTCTTTAACACTCATTTTCATTTCAGCTCTTTTGTATGTTATAAAGTTGCTCTTCTCCACGGCTGGCTGATGTACCAACAGCAGCACAAGCAAGAATGACCAACAGACTGCTGTACCACATATTTTTCACACTGCCTCCATCTGGCAACAGGCAGACGGGCCATCCTTGGGCTGCCACCGGACAGTGAACGCACCACCGTTGCTGAAAAATAAATTCTGCTTGAGCTGCAGCTGCCAATGAATTACTTTAACCACTGACAGAACAACATTCACAGGCAGCACCTAGAGATCCTCAGTTGTATGGCACATGGCTTCACTTTTCAAACACAGTGGGTGTCTGTGTTTGTCTTTTATATACTGTCTATGGGTTAAAGAAGAAATCTAGTTTATTTCAACCTTGTGTATTCCCCCATTAATTTGGCCATTGCAGCTCTACAAGCTGTCACATAAAACTGAATCTATCGAGGAAACGCGCGAGCTCCTGAGGTTATCCAGAAAATGTCATCTTTTAAAGTTTTGCTTCTGATTCTGACCTAAGCTTAGAATTTAGCTGGCTGGAGTGGACCTGTTGCTAATTGCATCTGCATCCACAAATGAAAGTGTTGGGCTGATTTTCTACAAACTGCTAAAACAAAATCCTGTCACAGGTTTGTTTTTATTTAAACTTTAGCACAGATGTGAGGTGCGAAATGAAATGGAGGATGAAGTTAAGGAGTTTCTCTGCTCTTGGCTCTGCATCGTGTCAAAGATGGGGGATATCCTCAGAGAAAGAGGGTAAAATGAAGTACTGCACTATGACCCAGTATAAAGCTGCAGAGAGCACAGACTTGTTTCACTGTGGGATGCTTTCCTCAATAGAGCCACAACAGCCACATTAATGTAAAATACTATTAGGTTGAAATAAATTTGAATTATCCTTGAAAATGCTGGATTAACAGCTGTAGCACCAGTATTGGCTCACAGGAGCATGCTTTCTCTAACACACCCACCGGATGAAACGATCAAACATACTGGACCTTAAAAAATCGGAGAATTTTTCTGCTTTGAAGATGGCGTGCTCGTCCCCCATAGCCAGCTTTGTTAGGACTTCTTGATCAACATCACTTCCTGTGGCAATCACCGTGGAGACCACCTCGTGACGACGCATGGCACTGATTGCCTCGTCCAGGTTGTTGCTGTTAGTGACGCCATCTGTAATGAAAACGAATGAAACCTCTGCACTGGGCCTCGTTTGCCGGGTGCCTCCTCTAACCAGGATGTTGTTGATGGCGTGTATGATGCCAGGCGCCACACTTGAAGAAGAATCTAGATACTGTAAAGCTGTTAAACTGTTAACAATCTGGACAGGGTCATGTGTTAGAGGGAAGGCCACCCGATTCTCTGACTCCTTGCCAAACTCCATCAGTGCCAGGCGGGCTCGCTTTCGATCGTTCCTGGTCCTGGCCAGTCCCAGCCTGTCCACCACCTTTTGCACAAATTCACGAACAAGGAGGAAGTTGCTCTCCCCGAGACGCTCTGAGCCATCCAATAAAAATACCAAATCCACGGGCCGCTCAACACAAGGAGCCGAGTCAAGTTCTGAAACAAAACAAAAAACACCAATCACTTCCTGAAGCGCATTTCATCATAAACCAATCATATAACTATGAATAAAACCCACCACTTGTACAGGGGAGATCAGGGCACTTAATCACTGGATCTGGTGAGAAATTAAACAATCATAGGTTAGACAAACACCACAAGGACTAGTACTGTCAGGCTGCTGAGATTATTGGTACAGGCTTACCAGGACAGAGGACAGTTTCCATCTTTTCTAAGAATTCATCAGCCACCAAGTCGCTGTAGCGCCTCATCTCAGTGGCCCGGTCCTTCTTGTTGCATGCGATTGACACCAGAGTCTCGCTGTCGTGTCTGGTGTCAAACATGTCCCCTATCCCAATGGCATTCACCACCACAGCAGGGTCGTTGCAGAGGTATGTGAGCTGATTGTCGTCGTCTCGAGGGTCAAAGCGGCCGTCTGTGACCACGACGACGGACACTTTGGATCGGGCTCTTTTGCTGTCCCTGATGAGGTTATCATAAGCATACTTTAGAGCAGAGGGGGTGAAGGTGCCCCCAGCAATCCACCTCAGATTCTTCACCGCTGTTTTGAATGCAGTCATGGAGTTTATGTTTGGGTCATCGAGACGAATGCTCTCAAAGGTCCCGTTGTGACTGTATTGTACAACTCCAACTCTCGTGCCTAGGAGATACACACATCTTAAATCAGTCTGAAAGTCCAACTTTTAGATTTATCATGTCTGTAAATCTTTCTGAAAAAGCATTACAGATAAATCTGTTAGGGACTACTCGGTAACACCGATGCATTTACAGCAGCAGGGCGGTTGCAGGGTTTACTCCAATCATAATTTGTAATGATTTGTGGTTTTTCAGACAGTAATGTAGGCTGTGTCTCTGTAGTCTTAACAAGTGAAAAAACCCTGGCTTGAGCCCAGGGGGTTGCATCAGGAAGTGCATCCGACAAATATAAATCTGCCAAATCCAACATGTGGAGCTACCCACAGTGGTAACCCCGTATGAAAAAGGGATCAGTTGGAGCTGGTTTTCTTTCTTAGACAATGATGTATGTCTATGGGTCAGAGTAGTAAGTAAAACTGTTGTTTTGTTGTTGTGTTCTCAGCATGGATATGAATCAACCATTTTTATGTAGCACGATTTGAAATAATTTGTCTGTAGTCTTTACTGCACAGTCACAGTGTTACTGAAGATTGGTGGGTATTTTTTGGTCTTTTGGGTAAATCTGTAGAACGCTTGCTTGCTCGATGTTACCAGTTGTTGATGTAGGTTCGGGCGCCATAGATCCCAGCCTGTTGATGGTGTTGATAACAAAGTTCTTCTCCAGGGTGAAGTTTGTCAGCCCGACACTCTCTGAGCTATCAATTACAAACACAATGTCCATAGCTCCACAGTGCTTCTCGCAGTCTGGGAGACAAACAACAAGAAGACCATCAGCATGTTTAAAGATCACATTTACGAAGCTGCGTTTGAGTGCTTATACTTTCTTACCGCAGCAACCACACGTCTCTCTGATGTAAGTCATGACATCACAGTCCTGCAGTGGCATGTGTGCAGATTAGAAGAAATACATTGAAGTAAGTAAAGGAATTCTTGCATTTAAAATTCATCGGTCTTTTTTTTAAATCTTACTGACAGTGAGCCCAGAATCGCCTGCTGGTCCTGGATCCCCCTGCACACACACACCACACAACACAAAGAGAGAACAATGCACCTGGATCTCAAACTTGCATGCATGGTCAGCTCATTATCTGTGTGGCTGTAGCTTACATCAGGTCCACGTTCTCCTCTAGGCCCTCTTTCTCCTGGCGCCCCTGACTGGCCTGGTTCACCCTAGATACAAAAATCTTTTCAGTCAATGAAGCCTAAATGACCCACAAAACACTGAAATCTGTGATGTTATTAAGGCTTGCTGACAATTTAAATATACAACACCAAAGAAAAATCACAGCACAGGAAAAAAAATTACCAGATAAATGTTTTAACCTGATTACTTTCTAGTCGTGTTATTTCTGTGCATCGTTTTAATGTAATGTAATTTGCGAAAACATACTCATGGTAATTGGGTCATTTTGTGTGATTGTAGATACCAAAAACAGCTCGAGCTGATTTAATTTTGGTGAAAATCGGGTCAAGGTCACACTAAATGTGAAAATCTATAAACCTTGCCCTTCTGGGGTTGTTGCGTGCTCTGAGCGCGCTTGTCTCTTTTGGTTTTGAGAAGAGAATATGCTCTTGCTCTATATTGGCCTTCTGTTTATCTTATTCCCTGATGCTTTTCATTTTCTTTGTTATTTGTGTCTTTAGTTCCTCATTCACTTATAGGTGAGTTTAAACTATTAGTTCCCTTTGTGATCCTCCTCTGTTCCCCCAGTCTTTTCTCTGTGGTTGCTTCCCTGTCAAGTTTGCGTGTGCGTCTGTCATATGTTTAGCTACTTCCTGTCTTAATTTGGTTGTCTTGTATGTTTTATGCTTTGTATCTAGTTTAAATTCCCTCGTCATCCCTGATTTGTTCCCACTGTGTCTTCTAACTGTTTTCCCCAACCCTCATTATATATGTGTATATATTGTCTGAGTCTACCATTGCCCCTTTGTCGTGCTGTTACACACTGCTGTGTCCTTCGCTGCTCTGTGTTGGATTTTGTCATTTCTAATATTTGTAGTTTTAAAGAATTAAGAGCAACACACTAACCTGAACCACTGCACTAAGGAGATTACAGATCTCTGTATTCTGATGATTAAACATATACCAAAAAAATCAGACAGATGTTTAAGATCATGATCTATTCAACAATTTTATGCACGACACACTGTTCAAATTAAACCCCGGACTGTACTGACTCTTATCCCATATGTACACTGGACCTTAAATCTTTAATCAGAATGGGAAAAAACTGCAGCCACTGTCCCAGGAAGACCCACGGGTCCGCTTCTGAAGAGTTTTCTTTGGAGAAACTGCTCTCTGCTACAATAAGTGGTCACATTGAGGTCATGCATTGTGCTGGGTGACTGGGACATTTAGCATCTTAATTTTGGATTCACTTTACTCTAGCGTAGGTGTGGTGGCAGAAATCTCATAAAGATACGTCAAACCTGACCAAATGTCATAACCATCTGTAGGTTCAGATTCTCTGAGAGGTGAGAAGACATTTTGTTTAGAATGTGTGTGGAGCAACTTTCAGTTTTTTTTGCAGCAGAACAGCCTGCACAACGGGAAATTTAAAGTTTGCACATGAATTTAATCAAGGATCTTGTTGGCTTGTTTGCTGACTTAAAGCCTCTGTGGACAAGAGTGTAGGCAGTGGATATCAAGGCCAAGACTCTATGTCCTGTCCTGCTTATGAGTGCAGACATCTATAAAAGTAAAAATGTACATCATCAATGGTTTAACGATCGCATCTTACAGGCGCTCCTGGTTGCCCTTTATTTCCAGATTCTCCTTTGGCGCCACATTCACCTCTGCTCCCTCTGGGTCCTCTCCTGCCCGGTGCACCCCTGTCTCCCTTAAATAGCAGAGTTACTTTAGCCTCAAGAAGAAACATCTTAAGACATGCAGGTCATTTTATGAGGTAAAAAGAAAGCTGTTACAGTCGGTCCCCTTGATCCAGGATAGCTGAAACCTTGCCTTCCTCTGTCACCCTTTAGAAGAAAAACAATGTGAATCAATGTGAATAAATTATTTACTGATAATCATGAACAGAAATAGTCAGATTTTCTTTTTACCTTTGGTCCAAGTGGCCCAGTGTCTCCCCTTGGTCCGGAATCTCCAGGATCTCCTGTCGTGCCCTGCAGCCACAGAAGATAAAATTGAAATAAAAAAGAATCTACTTGAAAAAGGAGAAAATGATGGTGATCATGATAAAGTTATAAAGCAACAAACATCTCCTCCAGGGGCGCCTGGTTCTCCTGGGTGACCCCTCGGTCCTGGTAGTCCCAGTTCCCCCTGTCAGAGAGAGAAAGTAACAGAAAACCCTTTTTACTGGACTCGACCTTGACTCCAGCCCACACAAGCACATGCAGGATGAGTTTTACTGATGTGGATTTGGCAGTTTCAAGCTAATCATTTCAAATTACTTTATAGTTTCTTATAGTTTCGTCTGGAAAATAAGTGTTTTTATGATGAAGGCATGCCAGGTTCTTGGGAAGCTTCTGAGTCATTGCTCATCAAAAATCCACCCACAGCGTGATCTCCTCACCTTAGCGCCCTTGAGTCCGTTTTCCCCAGGCCGACCTCTGCTTCCCTCCGGGCCTCGTTCTCCCTCAAAAAATAAATGAATGTGTCAGAACTCATACCAAACCATTAATCACTTCCCAATATATACAAGACACAACAGTAACAGGGAGGCAATAATTCTGCCTCAGGGAAGTGTCAGAGGAATTTCTTTGAGATGACCCACTGAAAGAGAGAACCGTGTTATACTAGATGTGATTTCAGTATTTCAGTTCCTCAGAATTAAAAACCACCAGCAGACTTTGGACTTTCTTTCTCACAGTTCTTTCTTAATTCATCTTTCTTAAAAGGTCACAGGAAGCCGGTGTTTTCTCCATATTTCAGACCAGCAGCTAAAACTGTGAAATTTTGCTTAAAATAAGCTGAAAATGAAATGCCATTCATACAATGAGAAATTTAATTTAAAAATTCCCCACCAACAACAAAAACTTACCTTTGTTCCTTTTGGCCCAGCGGTTCCTGGTGCTCCCTTTAGTCCCAGGTTTCCTCTTCTCCCCTGTTAATATTTATTTAATACATGTCATTTAAGCATTTTCCAAATGGGGATTTTTTTTATTTTTAAGTAAAAACATGACTCAAATACCTCTTCGCCTTTTGGCCCAGGTGAGCCCCTTTTCCCCTGCAAGTGTCAACAGTTTCATTTGAGAGTGGGCTTTGTAACATCAGTTAAGTAAATATGTAAAAAAATCATAAAATAAAATAAATTCAGGGCTGTACCGCACTCCCTCTTCGTCCAGGCTGTCCTGGATTTCCTTGGTTTCCTCTTTCACCCTAAGGAGCAGGGATTCAGTTTGAAAGTAAAGAAAAATCTTTGTTGTGTGCTCAGTATTTTTTCCACTTGTTTTTTAATTTGAAGGTTACCTTTGGTCCTGGATTACCCTTAGGGCCTGGGGGGCCTGGCTTTCCAGGAAGCCCTGTGTCACCCTAAACAAAAGCAAAAACAATTACAAAGAAAAGCCACCAAAAATACGTAACTGGCCATAATGTAACATTATTAACTGAGTTCCAGTGAACTCTAAAAAACAAGTTTATAAGGAAAACAAATGGGCATGTCTTGTTGTCTAGTCATTGACTCTGTAGTCGAGTGAGCATGGGCAAAGATATGTCTGCACACAGCCCAAATATTTAGTCTGAGCTGTGCTTTGGCTACATTCATGGCACATAATTCAGGAAATAATCAGTACCAATAGTTACATCTGCATCAGCTGTACAAGTTGAATGTACTGACAGAATAAACACAAAAATGTCATGAAACAGTCGAAAAAATCTCTGCCGAGCTGCTGCAGCTATCAGCTCTGTCAGACAATTTAATTATGAAAAAAGAGCATTTCCTCTTTGTATTTATGTGCTGTCATTTCACTGCATCTGTGTAACATATATTATGTTTGCATAACATATGAGATTGGGTTCCTGTTCATGAATGCAGCACAATGAAGGTGCTAATATGTCAGCATGCTGTTTGCAATAATGCCACATGTTAACTGCTCTTCAGACTAATGTTCAGCTTCTCGGTGATATGTATCTCCAGAGTGGGAGTGCTGGAGTTTGTGACATTTGTTTTCATATTCATGTCCATGCCCAATTTAGAATCACCCATTAACCTAACACGCATGTCTCTGGACTGTTCTTGCTGTGAGGGGAAAGCGCTGACCACTACACCAACGTGCCACCCAATACGGACATGTATTTTTAAGATCAATTAAAAAAAGACAAGAACTTCATTATAGCTTTTATAGCTTTTAAAAAAAAATCCTTTAAGAAGACAAACTGAAAGATTTTGATTTTTGTTTCCATTTTTACACGCATATTTTAAAATGCACCCATAAATAAACACACACCTCAATCTCACAGAAGTGCCTTAACTAATGAGAGCTGTTAAACTCTAATTCACTGGCTGAAGCTGCTCTCACGTTCCCTCATTCTTCTTGAACGCGACAGTATACCACACGACATGGTCAGCACCATATTTAAAAATAATAATAAGTTCCACACTTTTTACTGGGAGAATGAAGCCTATTGTCATGGAGCACATTCAGCAGGAATAAGATGTGCTTCAGCATCAGGGTGCAATGGCATGTTTCCCTATGAAACTATTTGAAATGATCAACAGAGGGCTTTGAGGTGTGTTTCCTCTGTGTCAGAACTGCTGCCCACCAGTGACACACATATAATAAAATGTTGAGTGTGCTACTGTTGTTGTTTCCAGGTTAGACAGCTGTTTGTCTAATTACACTGAAAAAGCGTGTGCCTCTGCAGATCAATATGTCTGGGATCTGACATTGTATTTTTATTTGTTATTTTTTGGTGGGGGCTTTCCTGTTTATACTTCAATTAACGGACAGACTGCCCACATCAGCCTAATCTATCATTTTTGTGGCAAACATTGTGTTGCCACAGGAAGGCGAATATATATAATATCATAGTCTAAATCTCTTATTAGCACAAGAGGCTGTACTACCAAACAAATTCAACATACCCTGGATATCTTTCAGTCATCAATCAGGCTAAGCAGTCACACAAAGTCCTTATCAACTGAGTAAGTTCAATCAGGTTTTCCCAATATAGCTATGAGCATGTTCCCATGAAAGTCGTGGTGCTGGCAACATCTGACACAAACATGGATAGGTCTGCTAGGAGCAGAGGAATACTTTTTCAAAGGAAGACAAAAATCTAGTAATAAAAAGGTATGAAAAGGTTAAACGGGCAATACAGGCAAAAAGAAACGCAGCTGCTGCAGGCAAGTATAGCAGAGTGAGTGTAACAGGAAACAGGGGCAGAGCTACAGCACAGCAAGGGGGGGCAACTGCTCCCTTGTTATAGAGCCCCCCCCCCCCCCCCCCCCCCCCCCCCCCCCCCCCCACCCTCCCTCCTCCCC
>VVHJ01063325.1:3026-13519 GCA_015107715.1 Tylochromis polylepis | reverse complement strand
GTGTGTGTGTGTGTGTGTTTATTATCATTATTATTCAACTTCATTAATGTGACTGGCTGCCTGGGTGGCTTTCACCAATTCGCCATTTTCCCCATGAGTTTCTGCTTCCTCACTGCAAGTAGTTAACCTCATTCACTTTGATCTTATTCCCTTAAGAAGCGCCACCATGGGGAGTCATGAAGTATTGATTCAAGTCAAACTAATGAAGGGATTTCATTTGTAGAGCCTGCTTGTTTTTGGTGCCAGTGTTTAAAAAAGTATTGCGAGAAAACACGCTAAAGTGTTCTTTTGCCTTACAATTTGGCATACCCCTAATTTGAAATCTGCATCTATGTATTACACTGCTGTACTGTTTTCTAATTTGCCGTGCCATATTCAGGTAAAAAATGTGAATTTCGGTAGGACAAAGACAAAATATGACATAAAATCTACTTACATAGAATAAGTCACATTAATGACTGATTACCTAATTACATTATGCAAAACTAATCAGTATCCCTCAAGTGCTTTAATTTTTTGCCATTTACTGTGGACTGCTATAAGACATATTACTCACTAAGTCTTTTTTTTTTCAGTAGCTGCTTTTGTACATTCAAGCATTTTCTGTGACAAAATACATTCTTGAGTTTGTATTTTTACAAAGCACTTTTTCCCTCTCTGGTCTCCATACTAATTTCTCTCTGCAAGTAATCTTTTCTGGACATCTTAACATCCGCGCATTCAATTCAATCAATACTTTCCATTTGGACAATGAATGGATTTACGTAATTGAACCTCTGGGGTCTGCCAGTATACCACTCAGTCAAGTAAATGGTTAAACAGCTTACTGATAGCACTAATTTTGCTGCACTGAGCTGAAAACAGTGAAAACTGCAATATAATGACTAGAATAGTGTTCAGAGAATATACGGGGAAAAACACTTTCTTACTACCGTATCCACAGACGTACAGTGTAGCACTTACAGATGTTACACTGTATACAAACAGTAAGCACTAAAGCCAGCTGAAGGAATTTCCTGTGATGTCACATTATCCTTTGAAAGCCTGTCAAAGACTCTGTAACACCTCTGACAAATCATGTGCAATTTCAGGAAGAAGATGTCATTGGGGGGTTCTGTCGTTTTAGCAAACAGCATGAACTCTAGTAGTTCTACCTGCATAACAGATACTTGTATGATAATACAAATTTAATTCAGTATTGAATTTTTCTCACAAAAGAAGCAGACGTCTGTTTCCTTTGCACCTGCAGCTGATGCTTTCCTTCCAATAGCTCTTTTTTTTTTTTTTTTCAACTGCACTGCTTGCCTAAATGCAGCAATTAGATGAAGTCATTTACACCCTAGGGCTCTTTAGCAAGCAAGACTTCTCTTATCAGAATATATTTGTATTTCTGAATTGCATGTTAAGGTGTCATAAAAAGTGAGGAAACGTATTTAAGCACGTTTTTATCTGCTAAAGATGTCTTAGGCCATCTGATGTTTTGTCATCGTCACAGATTCATCCACAATTCCAAAAATCTTGAGGAAAAAGTGACATAGGTTTGTTTTTGTTAACTTATTCTCAGAGGGATGGAACAGACTCCAATTCTGATATTTTCAAGCTGAAGCAACCAGGCGTTTAACTTTGATGTTGCAGATTTACGGAACTGCCACACTCAGTCTGAATAGTTTGCGGCGCGTGAATCCCATCAAACATTACGGAAACATGACAGGAAGCAGCCTCAAGAGATTACTGTCGATTTTCAGTCCAGTCGAGAATGCCTGAAAGACATTTTTCTACCCACAGAGCATGGAGCTGTTCAGCTTTCATGTAAACTAAAAGGAATTTTGAATTTTAAGAATTTCTTCAGAGAAGCAAAGGTAAAATGTAAATTAACAGTTAAATGTCACACAACAGGTGGTTCCTTTTTCATCCAGCTCAACCTGCATTTTTCACTGATTCATTGCAAAACAATGATGTTGAATAATTATGACATTTTATCTAAAAGTCCACAAAGACTGTGAAAGCACTACCCTACCCAGTTTTAGAAACAATAACACTAAACACCAAACAAAACAACAGAACATATATTCATTTCGCTACCTAATATAGGACACATTTCTTCTTATACTTCTTTAAGACTACATGTTTTATCCCTGTCCTTTAGGTTTTTTCCTGTTGTGTAGAGTGAAGCATGATAAGGAATTACTGATCTGCTGCCAGTAACAGAATGAACACTATATCAGAACAATAATCTGAAATACTTGTGACGCTTACATCCTTGCATGAAAAAAATTTGAATCTGTGATCTGATTTAAACACGACAAGCCTTTGTTAACATATTTGCACAACCTACTTTTATTCATGCAGATGTCATGCATGTCTTCAGAGGTGCATATGAGATGTGCTTGGTTTTAACTAACTGCTCCATGTCACATCTACTGAAAGCATGAAGCCAGCAATTATTACCTTTTAGAAACTGTACACTTGAAGGTATTCCTGCATAATGCAGACACTGCTAAGTTGTGATCCATCTCACCAACCACCCCCATTTTCAAAGTCAGTGGTTTGCTTAATAATTTTAATTAACACCATATTCCCATGTTAAGCTGCAGTGTAACAGTAAGGTGATATTCACTTAATATTTAAAGCAAGTCAACCCAGTACAAGTACGTTTATATGTTACTATAATGCACAAATCTCCAATTGTTTGCCTTGAGGTCCTACTACACCAACAGGAGTAAAGAAACCAAAATTAGCACCTGAAGGTCCTCATCCAAATCAAATATTATCGACAAAAGCATCTAATCTATGCAGGCTATATTATGCCGTCATCATGTTGCCTAGCAACCACCTATGAATGGGCTAAAAATAGCTCAATGTGTTTTAGGGTTTATGAGCCTACAATACCTTATAAAAACTACCTGTCATTTTAATTTCCAAGCAATAACATGCAATTTGTATCCGCAAAACCTGAATGCATCCATGCATGATATTTTATGATGTCATCATGAGATCTAGCAACCACCTAACAATGGACTAAAATCACAGGTCAAAGATTGCAGACTGTCTATTGATTTTTTTTTTTTTAATTATAAAGGCTAAAGAACAAACTCCAACATAGAAAAGAACTATGATCTATTTGAATTCAAATTAAGTAAAATTAAATGCCCTTTATTTATGAAGGTAAGCATGACTGTAAAAGAAATATATTCAATAAGAAGTTCAATAAGGAGAGATCATTTGAAAGAACCAAACATGATTTATAGAGATAGAGAAGGTAATCCCCATGTTTGGATTAGACTCCGATGACCGATCATGGCAAAACAGAATCGCAGCAGGATTTTAGGACAGGACACCCCACCCCACCCCCTGGAGTCTAGATGCTGGTGGTGCTGAAGATGAGAATTGAGGCTTTGGTGGAGCTCTGAGTGACTGGTCAGGTGGAGATGGGGAGGAGGTGGCTGATTAGCTCAAAGACTGTCTCATAGAAAGTAGCTGAGAAGATAACTGGACTAAAGAAATTGTGCCAGTATTGAGATTGACAGTGTGGGAAAGTGAGGGTAATGAACAAACTAGCAGCCTAACACTCAGAAAACCAGGCAGATGAGTGATTACAGATCTTCCTTATTGAACTTATGCATAAGCTTCAATATGTAATACATCTATTTTTTGCCGCTTATCCAAGAGAATAGATAGGGTCTTGGGGTGGGCTAGAGCCTATCCCATCTGTCATAGGACAGGTCGTCATTCTGTCACAGGGCTAACACAGAGAAACAGACAGCTATTCACACTCACATTCAGACTTACAGTCAATTTAGGATTGCCAGTTAACCTCCATGCTTGTCTTTGGATTATGGGAGGAAACCAGAGTACAGGGAGAGAACCCACACAGACACGGGGAGAACATGCCAACTCCAGCCAGATGGTGGATCTTCATGCTGTGAAGAAATGGCTAACCACCACTGTGCCACCCTAGTTTTTGTTAGTACAACATTTTTGAGGCTCTTTTGACAGCATATACTGACCAAGCAACTTTAACCAAGTGTATTTTTGTTTTCTAAAGGCAAGTTAAGTGGAAAAATATCACAGAAAGTCAAAATGTGTTCTCCAAATATTCAGTCAAACTAGAAGCATTACAATTGCATTCATGAAGCCAAATGAACGGTGATGCAGTGGTTAGCACTGTGTTTGCATTGGTTCTTTCTGGGTACTCCGGCTTCCTCCCACTGTTAGTGGGACCAATTAGTAAATTGGTGATTCTACATTTTCCATAGGTGTGAATGGCTGTCAGTCTCTCTGTGACAGAGCTGTCTAGGGTGCACCCCGCCTCTCGCTCTATGGTAGCTGGGATAGGCCCCTGGGATAGGTATTTTTTTAAAGAAGCTTGACTACTATCAGTCAGTTATGAAAAGGTTCTACATGAATATTATAGCATAGTGATTCTTTACAGAATACTGTTTGTTGTTAATAATAAATGATATAGCATCTATTTTGCCACTGTGGCACTCCAATAAATATGGAAAGGGAGGTTTTAATAAACCTTTTTGTTAAACAGCAAATGTTTTATTAAAAGGGCCTTTTCATATTTTTCATTTTAGAATATAAAATAGTTTGTGTCTGATATGGTTGGATAATACACTGGGGAATGTTTCACACCCCAACAAGCATGAATTACTGGGCCAGTAGCGTAAATTAATAAAGGGAATGTTTATCTTCCACAGGACAAGTGTTGCTTAAATTTAGCCACATAATCTTTCTCAAATTTGAGACAAAATGCACACAAAACTGCTGCAGGATACACAGTTTCAGTTAGCTCATTAATTTTGTGGTAATTATGAAAACAAATCCTTCGGGCTGTGTTCGCTGTATTCTCCAACTGTAAAAAAAAAAAAAAAAAAAAGCTATATATATATATATATATATATATATATATATATATATATATATATTTATATATATATTTTTATATATTTTTTTTTTTTTTTTTTTTTTTCTTTTTTTTTTTTTTGCAGTGGTTCTCAAATGTTTTCTGAACCTGGAAAAAAAAACGTCATCCTGCTCTATAGGTTTTATTAATGCATAACAATAAAAGAATGATCTAAATTTACTATAAGATCACAGCTATAGCATTAACAAACTGATTTTCATTTTTCCTTAAAAAACAATTTTATTCATCTTAGTGTCACTTAAAATTTAGCACCTGCTTGTCCACGCCACCTGCGGTGCTTCTTTCTCAAACCACCTCGGTTTGAATTGTGTAACCGTCTTTGTTTTCGGGATGGTAATATTGTATTGTGGTCAACTCGGATTTCGACCTCTCCCAGAAATTTCTTGAAAATAAATAATGAATATGTATGTAAAAAGTTAAATTCTTCTCAAGCGTAAGTTTTGAACTGCTCTGTTACAGTATGTTTTTTGTGTGGGTTGGTGAGTTGTTGTTGTTGTTGTTGTTGTTGTTTTTTTTTTTCTTTCTTTAAACCTTATTGGATTCTAAAGTGTCATAACAATGATAATGTAAATCCTACACTTTTCATTTTAGATCACCTGCAAGTGTGGTTTGAAGATTGAGAAGAATAATTTGGATGCCCACCAGGTATTATTGAAAAGTCTTTCCATTCCTTAATTTTATAACTCTTATTATTCAGCTTCATTAATCTTCATTAAGTCCTGCGTCTTCATGATGATTGTCTGTTGCAGAGCTCTGAATGCTCTCAGCGGCTGGTTCCGTGTCAGTACTGCGAACTGGAGCTTGTCTTCAGTCAATCCAAAGACCACGAGGATTACTGTGGAACGCGCACTGAGCCTTGTCCCTACTGCAAGTGTAATGTGATGCTACGAGAACAAGCTACACATCCAGCCTTATGTGGAAGCCTCACACCACCCCAAGAAAGAAACAACAGTAGGATGGGTCGAAATCCAGGGGACCCTCAGTCGGGGGCATGGCTGGAAGCTCACTCCATCCGAAACCCTCTGAGAAGCCAAGAGAGAGGCCCGAAAAATAATAACATCAGTGCAGCAGAGCAGCAGGTCTTTCCTCGACCTTCAGTTTATAATACTTCAAGGGGATCTCGGCCCTTAGGAGACTGGAGAAATATTTCACCACAGAATCCTTTTAGCAGCTGTGAGTGTTTTGATTGATACATTTTGAAACAGCAGCACACAACTGAATACTCCAGAAATTTAACTGGCTGAAAAATTAAAATGCTTTTATAAGGCGTTGTAGGAGCTTAAACTCAAAAATGTGTTATTTTACCCCATTGCTAGATGTTTGCTAGGTATCATGATGACATCATCATAATGTGTGATTTGGATCAAAAGCTTCAGGGGCCTAAGATGTACCTGTGTGCAAAGTTTGGTTCTTCAACTCCTGATTGCGTAGGAGGACTTGGCACACACATACACAGACAGATTTTGAGTGCTACAGTAAAATGTTAAGAAGGCATACCTGTGTGTTTATCTATATCAGGATAACTTCAGTGTTTTTGGCAGTTTTCTTCAAAAAAAATTTTTTTACACTTGTGAAACATTGCTCCCACTTTAGGTCTCTGACTGTAAATGTTCAACTTTTACAGTCATGTTTGTTTTAGCATTTACATTTTACCAAAAATAATTAAACAGACATTTCTATTTTCTTTTTACTCTACATTTTGCATAGAGATTAGAATTAAGCTGCCATGCTCTTGCTTTCAGCTGCAGTTATTTTCCTGAACTGATTTTTTTTAATAACTTGTACTTCCAGTGCTGGGGCAGAGTGATTTTCTGCACAGCAGAAGCGGCAGCACATGGGCACATACTGAGCACACTCTGGATGATGATTCATCTGGCCTGGACTACATGCTGGCTCTCAGCCTGCAGACTGACGGAGACTCGGGGGCTGGAGGTGTCGAGGGCAACATGTGGAGCGATATCTGGGATCACAAGATTGGAAAATCCAACACTGCTCTGTCCAACAACAACTACCCAGACTTCACTGTAGGGTCGAGTACAAGTGCAGTGCAGGACCACGATCAAAAAGGTGAGTTAATGTTTGCTGGAAACATGAAGCTATTTGGCTGTCCATTTATTGATCATTTCAAATTGTTTTTGCAGATGCAATGCTGCCTTGTGAATTTTGCGAGGAGCTGTTTCCAGAAGACGACCTTATTTTACATCAGGTTTGAGATTGCCTTTGATTGGTGTTTCTTCGAGTCTCAGTGCTAACTAATGTTCCTCGCTCAGAGAGTTTTAGATATTGGAAAGTTCCTTTAAATCAGCTGAGCTAAAAACCTGAGAGGGCTCACAGAATACATGATGGACAAAAGCACTACGGTCACATGGTGCCTGAAAAGACTGCCGTGTGTCACAATTATACACTTAGAAAATCATTGCTTTTAAAAATAATAAGGATCTTTTGCTGATTTTCTTCATGTCCAACATTTCTAAAGGTTGTTTTGCTTCCAGCTGTAATAAGGCATGGTGTAAGTTTAGAGAAAATAAGGCCAGCTTCAGCAAATGAAAATAAAAAGGAGCAGTTCATCATCTCCAGACTTATCAAAGTAAAAGCTTATATTCATTTGCTTGCATTTGGTGTTTTTTGACTGTGTAATCAGTGAAACAAAAAATATTTTAAGTTGGTTGTTTGAGAACAAAACATATCAGTATTCATAGCAAATCTACGTCAAATTGTCTTTGGAAGGGAAACGGAGCATAAATCATCAAAGAGCTCCTAGGCACTCTATTTTCAAATAAAATTAAACTGCTTTTATTCTCACAGAGTGGTCATGTTTAACCTAAAAAACTCAGTATGACTTTAAAATACTGCTTGCGACTAACTCCCCTATAATTAAATGGAATTTCAATGCATTTGAATTTGAAATTACAATCTAATTATATTTACCCACGAATACCTAAAGGTAGGTACACATGAATAAAGGGCTTACAAGTCAGGCTTTTACAGGAAACAAAGAAATAATTAAACTGTAATGAAACGTAAGTAGCGTGTAACAATTTTACATATTGCATGAGTAAAACTATGCCGTACTTTGTGGTACACGTCCTGTATTATGGAGTGGGTTAATGTTGCCTTTTTACATCTGTATTTAATATTCATTATGTTAATGTGTATTATGGATGCACGTCAACTGTCCTGTTAAAAGCTGACTTGGTGCCCCGTTATTCTAATGTGCCCAACCTTTTAAGTCTTTGTGGGTGAATATAATCACATTGGTTTGTTTTTAAATAAAATAAATTGAAATGCCATTTAACTTCTGGGGAATTCCATTCTAAGTTGCAGGCTATTACACAGTATTACCATTATAAAGTATTACCAAAAACTCCGTTGTATTTCGGTGCAGAAGCCTTTATACAGAAGCCCAAAACAGTATAACACATAGGTGCACCTGTCAAGGTTTTGAAGATTCCTCCTATTGGTGGAGCTTCAGTGGTGGAAAATGCCACTTTCATCCTAGGTGGAAGCTTACCATTAGTGGAACATCATTACAAAAGATCATGTATTCCTTATAAAGTCCCGTTTTATTTTCTGATGGCGGCTTGTGTGGTGAAATGCAATGGATTTTTTTTTTTTTAAATTTTTAGTTTGAACCATGCCTTTCAAATACAGGCATTGTGAATTTTATTTAGAGAGACAGTGCCTTTGATGATTTTGAAGTCTGTCAGTCAAGTTATTTTAAATAAAATATTGCCATTTTGTTATAAGTGTAAAATTTTTAATCACTAACTCTTTAATTTTTTTCTTTCTTTTTTTTTTTTTTAACTTGTATAACTTGCATATTTCTGATGGCGTCCACCCAGAGGCTACACCTTGGAACTAACCTTTATGCATATCTGATACTAAACCATGAGATTTTTGCTCTTAGAGACACTTTTAGACTGAGTAAATGAATGTAACTTCAGCTGACATTTTCAGATATCTTCCCTCTTTAGCTCTGAGTCCAGCCTCAGTTTTAGTTCATAACCTCTGTGTGTATTTCTGTTTCTCCTTCTAAGCCCTCTGCACACACTGCTGCCCTCTCAGTTGGCACTCTGTATTGTTAAATGACAAGTAATTGTGTGTATGCATACTGCTCAGTGTAAAATGCTTAGATCCAGACTGATATCACACAGCGGGCAAACATGTGCATACCTTTGTTTTATCTTCGATTGTTCATAGTCCACTTAAACTCTGTGCATGTTGGAGCACATGCCTTATTTCCATCTAGACATAACATGACAACTTGACTTAAGTAGGTTTCGACAGTGTGCACTTTCCTTTGTTTCAGACTGGGTGCAGTCCCGCTTCGGCCTTTGCGTCTTTCAGCAAACAGCCCTCATCTCCACCTAAAGACGACAGGACCAGCAGGAGTACTTCAGGGCTGATGCACAGCCTTCCTGACACACTCGCTTCCAATATCCCCACCTTCCCGCGGTCAGTCTCCCCAGCTTCCTACAGTCCTCCAGCCAGTCCACTAGAGGGTGATGTGGTCATTCCATGTGAATTCTGTGGCGTTGCTCTGGAAGAGGCTGTAGTCTTTCACCATCAGGTATTTCACTCATCTAATTACCTAGCCAATACAAAACTGCCACATCATGATGACTGTTAAGAACTGTATGTGTTGCCTTTGAAAATGTGTTCAACTGCATGTGTATGTATTGTTTTGTTTTTTTTAGTTTTATTTATTTATTTATTTTTTGTTTGTTTTGTTGTTCTTTAATATAGGACAAATGTGATATGCGCCCCCAGAGTGCTCACCCTCTGAATAACGTAACAAAAGCATCGATCATAAAGCCACTAAGCCCTGGTAGAGAAGCCTTTGGGCCGCCATCCCCAGAGTTTCAGAGGAGAATAAGGCACCAAGGTAAAATCTGACATTTATTCAGAAACCTGATTAATGGTAATAAATAACTGACCAATTCTGAGAAATCTGAATATGCTATTTGCAGCGATGTAGTAACATATGGAGAATGCCTTTATTCTCATGGTTTAGTCACGTTTTGGCATTTTAACCTTTGGCGAAAGCAGGGGAAAGTGTGTGTGTGTGTGTGTGTGTGTGTGTTGTGTCGGGGGTGGGGGGGATGACAGACAGCAAATGGCCTGAGGTGGAGATAAATCCAGGCCACTGCATTTGCCTTCAGTATTTGGGTCACGAGCTCAGCCAGGTGAGCTGTAACAGCACATCAACCTAAAATAACTTTGTTCAGCAAACAAGCCTTCATCACAGCATGAGAATCAAGTTGATTTATTGATTTAGATATTTTACCTAGAGTATACATGATTTTGATTTAGTGTGTTTAATTGAGTTTTCATTTGTACTTGTGGTTGGATAAAATCAGAATTAAAGAAATGTTCAATTTAAAGAAACTGCATACATACTGCATGAAAGGTGTTCTAGCTTTATCAACAAACAAGTTTGTATAACTTGTTAAAGGTTCGTGTTGTTTGCATTTTATTTTGGGTTACTAGATACTGTGTGTGCAGTTTTTCTTCTCTTGTGTCTACATCTACATTTGTTTTTATTTACACTTTTTTTTTTTAA